>JAVKPL010013973.1:0-11900 GCA_032173675.1 Gastrolobium villosum
CGGAAAAGAAAAAGTGATGCAAGGTAGTTAGGTACTTCAGACAAAAGCCTTCGTCAAAAATTCACGAATTAGCCTTCTTTTATATTTTTGGATTGCATGAATTGACTTTTGTAATGTTAAGCATTTTGCAAAAGCCAAAATAACGCACGATAAGTAGACATGCGTATTGTAATTATATAAAATTATTAATATGATTTTACCTAACATATTTTAAACTTTTGAATTAAATTATTTCTTTAGATAATTATGTACATCGTCACATGGTGATAATATTATTTGAATATCACATTATATTATCTTTAAGTATTACTTTATTGAACAAAGTTTGGGTCTCATGAAAGAACCAGAGACATGTGAGTCTTTGCCAAAATAAAAAATAGGCATGTATAGGAATTTAAATTATGTTGAAAAAATTATACTGACGACTTTGGAGAGGAAGATAGTCAATCAATACAATTATTTTGCACCGCTTTTACTCAAAGAAAAACATGATTTACTAACGCTCTGTTTGCATCCGTCTTATTTTTTAACTAAAAGTTATTTATAAGTTAAAGTTAAAAAAAAAAACTTAAAAAAAAAATTAAAACTATTTGTTGATTACATAAAAAATTTAGTTTAAAAATTTCTTAAAATTACATATTTCAATAAAACTCTCTCTATATATCTCTATTTAAAAAAAATACACAATTCAAGAAAAATGGATAAAAACTTAAAAAACTCTGGTTAAGAGCTTTTGACTTTTAATTTTTTTCTTCATTAACTTTTGCTTATAAATAACTCATAACTTTTTTTGTTTGGTAATTAATAACTCCTAACTCTCTAACTTAAAACAAAAAGGACCCAAATATGAAGATATAATTAAAGGGAAAAGTATTTATCCTTTTAAATGATACAACTTATATCTTTTCACTCTCATACAGAGGCGTGAGATCCACATATTTATTTTTTTTGTCAACTCTCTCTCTCTTCTCCTTTATCTATGTCTTTCTCTCTTTTAAAATGACACAACTTTACATCATTTAAAATGACACACACTTTATCCATAATTAAAACACAGCCACAATTATAGTACAGTTGCAATTGCAACTAACATACAGGGACCACACCACCTATTGTTTGGAGGAATTGGGCCTAGCCAAAGGAGCCCATTCGACATACACAAGCGAAGATAGGCTGTCAGTGCCGGTGGAGAATTCCTTTTTTCATTACACAAGTTGAGGAGCTATAACAGGAAGGACCAAAACAAAACCAATGATTGGAAGCATTGTTGTTCAAACAAAAAAAATAAAAATTAATTGGAAATATTTTGTGGCTCACGTCATTCCTTCAATTTGGTGCGTTTTGGGAGGTTTTTTTTTTTTTTTTTTTTTTTTTTGTTTCTCCTTCTCTTATAGGTAAAAGTTAAGCGAAACAGACTTTTACCAAAACTCTTATAATAAATTTCTTTTTTTTATAATGAAAAAAAGGACAAAAGCTCATCTTAGAAGCTTTTTTTTAAGTTGTTTCAGTTTTTTTAAAATAGGGCAAAAAGCCCCAAACAACACAGACTAGTTCAGATTAACTCTACGAAAATTACAAACCAACGAAAAATCTGCCAAATACAAAGGCAAAATCCCAGGAGGAGGAGAATCAAAAATAGTGAAATTATTATTCAAATGATGCTCCAAAGGATATTTAGACAACCAGTCTGCACATCCATTGCTTTCTCTAAACACGTGAACCAGATGCACCTCCCACTCTTTTTGTAACCATGCTCGAATGTGAGTCACCAAACGAGACTCTCGAGCTGCTCCCCCAAACTTAGAGAGCATAGTGATCACTGAACTAGCATCACTTTCTAAAACACAACGACGCCACCCTCCATTCCAAGCCAATTCAAGACTTTTAAGCACACCCCAGAGTTCGGCAACAAAGGCCGAGCACTTACCAATGTGATAGGAAAATCCTTGAATCCACCTACCAGTCTCATCCCTCAAAAGGCCTCCACAAGCCGCATCTCTAGTATTGAATTTGGATGCCCCATCTGTGTTAATCTTAATCCAACCGGTATTAGGGGGCTGCCACACAACAGGTATGTGAATCTGTCTTCTACCAGACATCCCAAACGCACGCAGATTCCAAGCCGAAATGATCTCTTGCACCTGCCTAATAATTGTTTGACTCTTGTAAGCCAAAAAATTATCCTCCTCCCCATGGGCCACTTCATTCCTCCAACGCCAAGCACAATCCACTGTAATCGCGAACCAGATAGGCCAATGCTCATTTAGTTTCATGACAACATCATTCTTCAAGTTCAGGAGCAACCAGGAACTTAAATCTGCACTAAAAAACATAGAGTAAAAAGCAGGGTTAATGAGCTCCATCCACACCTGCTTTATTTTATTGCAGTCACGAGCCATATGTAAAATGGTCTCATCATGTATCTGACACAGGGGGCAGGTTGGAGAAGCCATGTTTCTTCTAGCCAACAAATCTCTAGTAGGCAAGCGGACATGAGCAATCTTCCATAACAGGATACAGACCCGACTAGGGACATGCAACCTCCAGATTAAAGACCATACACCCTGCGCATGCTCCTCCTCCTCATCAACATTAAGTAGAGCATTGTACAAGTGTTTTACAGCAATCTCACTAGAGCCTTTAATATTCCATCTGAATCTATCCACTCCTCCATCTCCTTGAGGTGGAAGCATACTCCGAATTGTTTGAATGATACTAACCGGAAGGAAATTTGAGATAGACCCACAATCCCACATCCCATCATCAGTAACATATTCATTAATTGTCTTTTCCCTTACAGAATCCGAGAGAGGAATGAGAGCTTTGCTAGCTAAATTGCTATCATGATCCACCCATCTATCCTCCCAGAACCTGATTGTTGACCCATCACCAATGTCCCAAATCAATCTAGTATTCAACTTGTGCCAAACCTCACACATGGCCTTCCAAAGTATAGAATTACCAGCTCTCCAATTGAATACAACCTGCCCATTTACCACAGTCACATATTTGGCCTTCAACACCTTAACCCACAAACTATCATGGTTATTAAGAAAGTTCCAAATAATTTTCCCAATAAACGCTTCATTCATCACTGCGAGGTTCTTAATACCCAGCCCACCTTTGTTCTTTGGCTTAGTGATAGCATCCCAACCAATAAGATGCATATGCTTTTTATCAACTGAATCACCCCAAATGAATGCCCTTTGAAGTTTCTCCAATTCATTACAGATATTCTTAGGTAACAAAGTATACTGCATATGATAGTAGGGTAAAGTAGATAGAACAGATTGAGAGAGAACAATTCTACCTGCTTGGGAAAGGGATTTAGCTTGCCAGCTATTCAATCTTCCCTTTGCTCTATCTACTACACTAGCAAATGAGGATTTAGTGACCCTACCATGTTGAATCAAAGCTCCAAGATACTTGCCAATATTTGTCACTCTCTTAAATCCACTTATCTGAAGGATTTTATCAGCAGTCTCACTAGGAGTGTTCTTAGAAAAAAATACACTGGTTTTCTGTTCACTAATTTTCTGACCAGAAACTTCAGCAAACAGGTTCAAGCATCTGAGGAGGATATGGATCTGATCCTCACTAGCCTCCAAGAAGAGCATTAAATCATCAGCAAATAGTAAATGAGAGATCTTCGGACCACCTCTACCAGCTTTGATAGGATGCCACAACTTACCATCCACTGCAGTCTGAATAATATGGGATAGCTTTTCCATTGCTAGCACAAACAAATACGGGGATATTGGATCTCCCTGACGAACCCCTCTACTAGGTTGAAATTCATCAGTTATGTTCCCATTCCATAAAATGCTAGTTTTAGGAGAGAGAGGAAACAGCAGTCATTAATAACTCAGAAAGATGCCCAGGAATTTGAATCTCCATTAAAACATTTCTAAGGAAATTCCAATTGAGCCGATCATATGCTTTCTCCAAATCAACTTTTATAGCCATAAAACATGTCTTACCTCTCATTTTCCTCATAGAATGCACTAACTCCTGGACCACAATAATGTTATCCTGAATATGCCGATGAGGAACAAAACTAGACTGGGCAGGAGACACCAGCTTCTCCATTATTGTCTTCAACCTGCTAACCATAATTTTACTGACAATTTTATATACCACAGGGCACAGTGAAATAGGCCTAAACTGACTAATATGCATCGGATTCTGCACCTTAGGAATGAGCACCATAAGAGTAGAGTTAATAGAAGCCAATAAATTCGGATAGCTCCAAATCTGATTGACCAGAGAGCAAAGTTGCTTTTTAATCAGATCCCAATTCCTTTGGAAGAAAATTGCCGGATAACCATCAATCCCTGGAGCCTTCAAAGCACCAATATTAAACAAAGCTTGTTTAATTTCTAAATCATTTGGACATCTATCCAGCTCATTTTTCTCCAAAATCGAAAGCTTAGGCCAAAGCTTATCAGAAATGATCCATCTTCTCTCTAAAATATCTTCATGAAACAGACTCTTGAAATATTTTATAGCCATCTCTTTCAGATCAGCAGTATTTGTTACCCAAGCATCTCCCTCGCTTTTTAATTTAAAAATTTTATTTGTGCTTCTCCTCACCACTGTACTAAGGTGATAGAATTTGGTATTTCTATCCCCATCAGTGATCCATTTTTGTCTTGATTTTTGAAACCAAAACAATTCCTCCTCCAGAAGAACCCTCCCAAGCTGATCATGATAATGTTTCTCCATAGTATGCAGGTGAACTGAATCATTATCCTCCCTTCTACCTTGAATATTTGCAATCCTCTTTATTAAGCTATTTTTCCTCCTATCAATATTCCCAAAAACCCTTCTGTTCCACACACTGATCTCAGGAATTAATCTTTGAAGCATATAAGGGAGATCAAAATTCTGCTCCCAATGAGAGTTAAGAAAATCAACAAACCTGTCATGCTCTTGCCACGCAGCAAAGAATCTAAACGGCTTCTTTTTCTCACCAGTATTATCTTCAAACAGTTTGATAAGGATTGGGTTATGATCTGATAAGAGTCTAGGCAGAGAAGATACTCTAGCTCCATCAAAAAGCATTCTCCATTCTACGTTAGCAACAACTCTATCAAGCCGCTTGTAAACTCTTCTTAAATTAGGCCATTTAGGACCTTGCCAAGTAAAAAAGGGCCCATCACAGCCCATATCAGCCACCTTACAATCTTCCAAGACTGAAGCAAATTTCTGACACCTAACAGGATCAGCAATAACACCACCTTTTTTCTCATGAGTAGAAGCAATTTCATTAAAATCCCCTCCAAGCACCCAAGGACCAGAAATAGAATTACTAAGGGACCGAAGATCCTCCCATAAATTATTTCTAATACTTTGAGAAGGATTAGCATATATTGCCGTGAATTCAAAACAATTACCATTAGGAATAGTAATTTTACAATGAACAAATTGAGAAGATTGAGAAAGAACAGTTATACTCAACTTGTCACTATGCCACATGATCCAAATTCCACCAGCAAACCCCTGAGCTTCTTCTACAACAAAACTATCATACCCCACTTTCTTTATAAGCTTTCTACAGATTCCACTGTGAGTTCGAGGTTCAACCACAACAGTCATATCCACCATATGTTTCTTAATCAGAGTTTTAAGGGCATTGCCAAACTCCCTTCTAGCAGCCCCTCTTGAATTCCATATGAGAAAATTCATTAAAAACTTTGAGATTGGTTTACAAGGCCTGAAAATCCCTGTTTTTCACAATCCCTCAATGTGATGTTATCATTAGCACTTACATATTCCATCTCATTTGCAACATTTTCCTGCACACCGTCTTCAGCCATAGGGTCAGGAGGTTTCGGGTCAAGATGATCATTTGAAGTCTTCATTACTTGACCAATGGAGACTTGATTTTGGTGTTTAGGTATCAAACCATTCGTATTATGGTGATTAGTATTGCTAGGATTATCCATCCCAACAGAACTACCTTCTCCATTATCCTTTGACTGATTCAGATTTTTTATTCCTGCATTTCGCTTCCCATTCACTAACTCCTTTTTATGATGGCCCTTTTCCAAATTCTGGTTCATACTACTATTGTCTATATGAGTACCAACCAGAATAAATTGGGAATTAGTCTCCACCATCTCAACTGCAGCAGCCGAACTCTTCTTATCTTTGGATTGAAGGGACCTCTGGACAGGGTTCCCATTACTATTGACCCTCCCTGTATCATTCTGTTTCTCCTCCTGCACATTTTGATTTTTCAAATTCATAAAAGAGTTTCTCATTTTCAAGTGTGTTTGGATCCCTTTCCCTTGTTTTACTTCTGATCTATTTTCCTGTACCCCCTTATTTCTCCTACCTCGCGAAACCTGCATCCAAGGACCAAATTTGGATTTTTCCTCAGCCGCATCTTTACCATCTTCCATACTAATTTCGTGAGTATTTATGTCCTTTTCCACTTCAGAATTCTCCTTATCAGTTACTCCACATATTCTATTCGGACAATTTTCCAACCTGTGACCATACATGCCACAACCATAGCAAATAAGATGCAACCCCTCATACTCTACCTTTTTCAGTCTACCTTCAACTTTATATTCCACTTGCAAAGATTTCGTGAGATCTAATTCCACACACATTCTTGCAAAACGACCTCGAGCTAATGAAGTAGTAGCAGCATCAATTCTCACAAATTTTCCAAGCCAATTCCCAATACTCTTAATTAAAGAGGTGTGAACATATTCTATTGGAAATTCAGGCAACCGCACCCAAGCCATAATACGAGTAATAGATGCCTGATAGGGATGGAAATCAGGTTCCCATGACCTAATGGCTAGATAATGATCAAAAATGATCCAAGGCCCAGCTGTGAGGGCGAAATCCATGTCTTTTTTATCAGAAAAACGAACTAAAAAATAGTCATTTTCGAGATCAGTTACAAAGATCTTACCTTGTCGTGCCCACAGGTTCTCCATTTTCTTTTTCATAAATGCTAGAGAGACCTTTTTCCCCATCAATTTTACGAAGAAGGATTGGTGCCAGTGTTGCCATGCTTTCTTCTTAAAGGAATCTGACAACTTAAAATTCACTCTGCCTTCCCCATCTTCTTCCGTAATCACTTCTGGCGATTCCGGTTGATCTTCGATGACTACATCTTCTGATTGATTCTCCTTATCCTCTGCATTGATCTCTTCAATTCGATCCTCCCACTCTCCATTGTGGCGCATTAACATTTCCTTGAAGGACATGTTGTCCTTCATCCATTCTTCTTCACGCGGAGTCATGGTTTGCTCACTGGTGAAATTATCATCTCCTCCCTTACTCTTTTTCACACTTCTTTGGAGATTATCCTCCTCTTCAGTTGATCGCGAGCGGCCGGCGGTGGCAGGAATCATCGGAAATCCCTAACCCTAACCCTAGCAGAGCTAAGGAATCCAATGTATATCCTTTACAGATTCTGGCATTTGGCTAGTGATATTGTTTAGTTGTCAATTTGTCATCATGGTTCTTGTTCCTTTTCCCATTTAAGAACTGTGAACATGCATGTGCGTCGGTAGTTACTCCTCTCCCAAAACCCCGTAGCCTCAAACTTTCCTCTCTCTCCTTTTTCCCCTGTTTTTTCGGGGTGAAACCTATTCTTTTCTTTTTTCTAAATAATGAGTGGAAAGCCAATGTCATTACATAGTAAAGTCCAACGATAAATAATTTATATTGTTTTATAAAAAGGGAACTTGGCATTTGAATATGGTGTTATTTTTTCGGATGAGATTAGCTTTCCCAATTCACATAAAAAAAAGTATAGCTACTATACTAATAGTCTCTTATGTTAAAATTAAATCTCCGGTTTTTTTTTCTCATTTATTTACTTTTGAAGCTATTTTGCCAGAATTTGTGAGGATTGAATCTGAATAAATGTGAATTTATGCATAATTCCGGGTTTATACATCCGGGTATTGATAGTCAAGGAGAAGAGCTGATAGAATCGGAGGGGGTTTTACTCAGTAGAGAAGCCAGCCAAAATATGATAAGCTAAAGTGTGCCCTACCACAATTACATGATGGGATTCCTTAACTACCCACGTTCATAATAACCACCTATACTAATGTTCATACAGAACACATTGTAAAACGGGGAAAGTTCACAATGAAAGAAATCTTGCCAATAGATGCTGCATGAGCGCATTTTTAATTTAATCCAATATATTCTTATCATCAAGATATTGTACATTTACCGATAACTATTATCTCAACTCAAGTGATTCAAATCGATGAACTAGTAGAAATTTAAAAAATAAAATAAAAATTCCCATCATAAAATAATATTGTTGCGGGAATCGCTTAAGAGCAAAGATTGAGACATTACAAAATACAAATACTTTTTTATTGGGGTAATTACGAAAACTTTAGACAGGGCAGAAAAAGAAAAACTAATTAATTTGTGTTACGTTATAACATTAACATGTAACCAAGATGTAAAATATAATTTATTTTTTCTTCAACGGAATTTGTACAACGCTATGTATAACCGGAATTTTCTCATTTTCTTATGCTTGTATGCTGTTAAAGAATAAGAAAAAATAAAAAACAACTATCTACTGCGTAAGGGTAAGAGTGTTGAGCAGTGCAACACGGGAATTGATCAAAGCCCTGAAGACTTTATCGCTAACAGTTTCTATGCCACAAATGCATCCTTCCAAATCCCGCATTCTCTTCAAAAGTGACCTCACCTCTTCATCACCCTTCTTTTTCAGATTCCCAAGGCTTTCCTGCTCCTGAAATTCTTCGATGCCTTCATGCTCCTTGTTCACTCTCCTACCTTTTCTACACAGCTTGATCATTTGCGTCCACGTCGACAACCTTCTTGACGAGAACGACATCGCGATCCCATTGAACAGAGCAACTGAAACGGAAACCGTTACACTCATAACATCTGCAATAACACGACCCAGTTCGTTATCTTCAATATTGGACGCCAAGGACACGGGAACATGCAACATGCCATATTGTTGATGTTGGGTGACACATCGAACACCAGACACGAGCTTCTCCATTTCTTTGGCCATTTTCTTCTTTGCCTTCAAGTACACAACCACCTTGGATTCGTCTCGCTTCCTTGTTGCCATCTGAGCTGAAGAATGCTCTTCCTTGAGAGCCAAGATGGATGTTTGGAACATTCCATAAGCTTCAACGAAGCGGAGGAAATCTTCTAGAAGCTTCTCGACCCAAGTAGGATTGGAGCGGAAGGATTCTCGTGTCTGAGGTAGCTGGAGGATGTCTCGAAGGGTTTCATGTGTGTCTTTAAGAAGGGTCAACCCATGAGAAAGGTTTGTGGATGTTTGTGGATGGGACTTGGAAATGGAAGCCCATGTGGTAAGGTCGTTGATCTCATCCTTGATCTGCGAAATCAAAGGGTGAGATCTGCACGGAAGACTGATGGACCTGATGTGATGGGATAGGGGTGGTTTTTGCGATGGACGGTTAGGATTTTTGTTTGGAAAAGAAAGGGAACGCCGGAAAACGCCTACCATGTCGTTTTGTTTTTTTAAAAGTAGCGGTGAGAAAGTATGTATATATCTAGAGAGCTTTCTTATTCTTTGGCGAGCATGAAGGGATTTCGTTTAGAGGTATTTATATACTTACACTACACATGCACGCGAATTGATCGAGGAGAACATAGACGCCACTCTAGCTTTCTGCTCTCTTAATATATACTAATTAATTAAGAAAAAATTGTATTATTTGTCTAAAAAATTATATTGTAAAATTCTTGTCTGTAATCATGTGTCATATGGATTTTAAATTAAATTGAAATTCATATTTTTAAAAATAAGGTAATAATACAAAACAACTTCTTACACCTCACTTTTTTTTATACTTTTAGTTTATAAATTTCTTTTTAATTTTCCCCCCTTATAATTTTAGTAATGATACTTATATATTGAAATTTTCACATTTTTTTATATCGTTTTCTTTGGATAAAAAGAAAAATATTTCAATCCAGGACCAAAATAAATTCGGTGGTCTCCTTTGAAAAAGGAACACAGAGTAAAAGATGGAACGGAACTCTTTACCAACAACAAAAAAAAAAAAAATGGAACGGAACTGGATCTGATCCATCCGTGTACCTAGCTGTTGATCGATCATGTGAATAACGGAGGCGCTCTTAGTTCCTGTTCTGTCCCGTCGAAACGGGGATACCACGTGGTGTGATCCGCTGGTTTCATTACCCTACTAACAATATAAATGAAAATTTTATTTTTTATTAAAATATTTTTTAATTCATTATACTGTTAGGTCCGAGGTAGACCTATTTGCTATACCGGATGGTATGCGCTCAGAGATGTATATGCCCAACTTACTAGGCTATATGCCGAGTTCCCAATCACTGCGCACCAGCAATAGGCTTTATAACCAGGGGGTGTTGTGTGTGCACAATGAGTGGAATAAGCTAGGCGATTCAGAGGTGTGTACCTGAGACGTTTAGGTGCTTATTTATAGAGGTACCTGGCTCGGCTGCTGAGCTCCGTCGTTGAGATTGAGTCCGATTTGGTCGGCCTCAACGGGCGAACGTGGGTCAGTTAGGATTCTGCCATATCCCATATCCGAGAATATCTCGGAGGTCGGTTGGCTGAGGTCCATCCGTAACAGTTGCCCCCCAGCTCGGTATTCGGTAAGTCGGAATGCCGAGATTCTATAGTTAAGTCAGCCGTTCTTCATCTTGCCTTTTATTCCACGTGTAAACTATGTCGGAAGTCGTAACTCTTCGAACCTTGTTATGATTTTGGATCAAATTTGTTGGATCAGTGGATTTCGGATGTCGGAACCCTTGAGATGACGTTTCGAGTTTCTGACTTTTCGTCTTATTACCACTTTTTGTCCCTTCGTCTTACTCCTGCAGTGACGGTTACAACAGGACACGCGTACTCCCCTTACTGGCCGTTCCGCGCATTGGGCAGGAGAGCTAGTCTGAGCCTAGAGTAGGCCATGATTGCGAACATTAATTGCAGGTAGGTGGTGCAGGACGTGCGAGGTGTGCAGGGTGGCGAAAATCCTTTTTTGCCCCTGATGCCTCAAACGTTTGAGATGCCAACCTTTGGTCTTCCACCCCCTCAGCCCTATAAATATACCTCAGTCCATTTCCACCTCTTCTTTCCTGTTCTCTTTCGTCTCCTGGGGTTGGGTTTTCCTGCGCATTTGAGTTTTCTGCACGTTTCTTCCATCTGTTCCAGTGTTCTTACCTTGGCCATTTCCTCTACCCAGTTTCGCACCAGGTAACTTTCTTTCTTGTAGATTTCTGTACTTTTGTTCCTTTTATAGCTGGTAGGGAGTGTTTTTTGTCTTATCCACCCTTTTAAGTGGGTAATGGACGCTCCTGGTAGTTCTGGTGGTCGAAATGAGAGTGGAGAGGTATCCGAGGAGATGGTAGACAGGTTACCGCGATCTGTGCAGTACTGGTTTTACGGTAGGGAGTATACTGAGGAGGAGAGGCTTGAGCAGCTTCTCCGAAGTCAGCGAGGAGGTCGTCAGACCTCCAGAGGTGCTCGCGGTAGGAGAGGTAGAGGTCGGAGTCGGAGGGGGCGCAGGGGTGAATACCCCCAACCATCTTTTACTAGGGGTGCGTCCTCCTCGATTCCTCAGGCTTCAACTTCCGGGCCGAGCTTCTTTTCCGAGCCCGTTCCCCTATCCTATATTCTTCCTCCTCCACCATTTGGGCAAGGTTCGGGGTCTGTTTTAGATCGGATCCCACCTTTCCAGTTGAGTAATAGTTCTTCCAGCATCTCTTCATCCGAGCTGGGTTTTCCCAAATCGGAAATCCCCGCTACTTTTGATGACACGGCATCCAGTCAGGTGCCCTTCGTCGATCTTCTTAGTAGTTCTGGCGACTCTAGACTTATTCAAAGTCAGGGCCGAGTCCATCTG
>JAVKPL010013974.1:0-119540 GCA_032173675.1 Gastrolobium villosum
TGTCATGTATCAGTTTGTCTTCTTTTCATTCCATCTGTGATGTTGAAATCTACAAAATAGTCCAGATTTGCTGAGTACAAAAGGTTAGAGTGAGCAAATAATTAAGTTTGGGGTAGGAGTGTGCTTCCTATGATCATTCAATTCAATTGGGATAGCTCATTCAGTTGCACATACCTGTTAAAAAAATTTGTGTGCACTGACTGCTGAATTTTGAAAAGGAGGTAGTTTGATCTGTTGTGTGTCTATAAAAATCATATAGAGGGCAATCTGAACGCTAGCCATCAGGAAGTGTTCTCTGTTTGCTCTGTTTAATCTTTTCTTTTCTTTCCTCTATGGCTATCGGTCACACCATTTGGGCTTGATGCAAGTCCTGAAGTGTAATGGAGTGGGATTGGTTCCCATTCTTCCATTGGGCCTTTTAACCGAGGACCCAAGTCCTTTAGAAGGTAAGATGAGCCCAGCAAATGTGTGTTCACACTTTGGGCTTCAAATAACTTTAGCCCAAATGAATTAAAACATTTCCACCAATTTCTTTTTATTTAATCGGGCCAGGTTCTAAATTGGTCAGCTCGTTCTTATTCATACATTAATTAATTAATTATTCATTAATTTATTCAGTTCTTTTAAAAATCTGGTGAAGTCAGATTTTCTTTATTTTAATTTATTTATTTATTCTATTTATTCTTTATTTTATTTTATTTTGTTTTAGTTTTATTTTTATTCTTTCTGATCTTTTCTTCTTCCCTCAACCTTTCTTCTTCTCACCAATGCACTGCGCACCACAGCTGCCCAGCCATTAAATAAACTCTGGGAAATTGTGAGCAGCAAGTGAAAAGACAACTGCTTTTAAGAGTGGGGATGTAACTTATCTTTCTTTAGTCACATCCATTTATTTTTGCTGATTGTCCCAAGAAAGAGCTTTACTTTAGTTTATTTTAATTAATTCATTCATTTATTATCATTTTATTTTATTTTTCTTTTTATTTTTAACCAACTCTTTTAAAACATCTTTCTTCCCTTCGCACCACCCTCATTTCTTCATATTCCGTGCCCTAGCTCCCATTTCTTCGTTTTCCCTGCGCATACTTCTTCGTCCACCCAGCGCGATTTCTTTCTTCTCTTCTCTTTCCCCTTACGAAACCTCACCTCCACCGTCACTATCTTTTTCTCTTCTCTTCTCTTTCCCTTAACGCGATCTCTTCCCACCGTGCGTGCTGCGTCAATAGGGTGTGGATTTTAAAGCTGGTGGATTTATTTTTATTTTCGTTCAAGATCAAGCGAAACGGTTCGGATCTCCTGCATCCTGGTCTCGGTTTGTTTCTCTCCGATTTCCTTCACCATTTTCGCGAACCCAGGTATGTTCTAAAAAAAACCTTAACTTAACATGATTTTGCTTCTAACCATATTTTTTTTTTTTTTGTTCCCCTTTGTTGAGCACAAACCCGATTCTGTTTGTATGGGATTTTCATTTTATTTATTTATTTATTTATTTATTTTATTTTATTTTATTTATTAATTTTTATTCTTTTTCTGATTTGTAATAATTATCTTTTTTTATTTGTTCGGGTTTGATTTCATGTGAGGTTTTTTTTTTTAATTTTAATTTTAATTTTAATTCTTCTATATATTTTTATATTTATTTTTTCTTTTCTATTTTTCTATTTTTATATAAGTGCAAGGACTCCCTGATTTTGAAAATTTTGCATGTACCTGTGAATGTTTTATTTGTAGATTTTTCTAAGTGGTATGTCTGTTTAAATTACTTTCACTGTTATGTATTTGTTCTTCGGCTGATGTTAAAAATTCTGAGTTGTAATTGATTTTTTATATTCTGTTAAATTTTATTTTTTTATATATTCTAGAAATTATGGATAATAATTTATTTTATTTATTTATTTATTTATTTTATTTTATTATTGCTGATTCTTTATAATTCTGTGAATGCTGGAAGTTATTAACAAATAACTTTTATTTCGAATTGTTTACTGATTCATATTTTAGTAACAATGCCACCAAAAACCAAGAACGGAGGACTAAAGAGTAAAGCTCTTCGTGTTCAAAACACTAGAAAATCAGCAACCGATCAATCCTCATCTCAAGAACCTCCTGTTTCAGCAAGAGTATCACAACGCCTCAAGGAGTTGGAGACAGGCAAACTGCGCATTCATTATGAAAGAGGATTCGACTTGACTGAAGAGGGAGGATACATGGAGCTTTTCGTCTGGCAACATGTTAAACCATGGAAATGGGAAAATTTTGCAAGTCACCCCTCTGTTCGAGTGCCAGTCAGGTTGGTTCACGAATTTGTGGCCAACTTCCCAGAGGAGAATGAGCCTCTTCAAGTCCTAGTTCGAGGAAAGCTGGTGGATATATCCCCAGCAAAGATTCAAGAGGTTTATAACCTCAAAGATGGGGATTACAACTGGTACTTGAAGTTTCTAACAGACAGGACTCAACCGAACGTTCATTCAATGATGGCAAAGATACTCACGGGAAATCCCAATACAAAATGGGATTCTGAAAAGATGTTAACGACTGAGCTCACAAAGGAAGCTCAAGTCTGGGCCAAATTTGTAAGACACCGCATCTTCCCTAAATTGCACATGAACCACTTATCAACAAGAGTTGGTGTGTTGGTTTACTGCATAATGCAAGGCCTGCCATTCTACCCTGAGAGGCTGATTCACCAGGAGCTGTGTGAGAATTCTAAGAAAACAACAGGACCATTTTATTTTCCATGTTTGGTAAAGCTGTTGTGTGATGCAGCTGGAGTCCCTTCTTCTTCTGAAGACAGGGAAATGGTCCCAATTCCGAATTCACCAATAAATGAGATCTGCCTGAAGAGGATAGCTGAGTCCAGCTTACGTAGAAAAAGAAAAACATCTTCAACTCAGCCTCCTAAACGAGCAGAAAAGGGGCAGGTTTCAGAAATGAAGGATCAAATTATGGAACTGCAGCAATGTGTCAAGGGGTTGATTACATATATAAAAACCTCTAGACATTGCTGTATGAAATCATATCAAGAGACCTTTCCCCAAGATGAGTTCCCTGAAATTCCAGCCTATCTTTTGCAACAAATTGGTGATGAGGGGACTTCAAGAGCTGCTGAGCAGGGGTCAGATGATGATGTGGTTGATGTGGATGATACTTTTTCTGAAAGCTGATATCAAGTGTTGGTACCCAGGTTCTTTATTCATTTATTTATTCTTTATTTATTTATTTATTTATTTATTTACTTATTTACTTATTAATTTACGTTTCAATTTATTATTTTTTTTGTATTGCTGTGAGGACCCAGCTTAATTTTAAGTTTGGGGTGATTTTGTGATTATTTACTGTATTTGCTGATTAGCACTTATTTTTGTTTTTATTTTACTCTGTTTTGTATGCTGAGTTTATAGTAACTTGGAAATAATTTATAACCTGATGTGCTTGACATTATCATTGCTTGAGTATAGCCAGGTTTAAGTAATTTAATTCCTAGTCAATTAAGGATTTAACTTAGTTAATCAGTGTTTACATAAGCTTAAAATCAATTGGCATGCTATTCTTTTTTGTTGTAATCCCTGATTTGCTGATTCACTGATAAACCACTGGATTAACAACCTATGTGAGGTATTTTGAACCTAAACACTCTATTCCTTTGAGAGTGATCATTGGTCATTATGTATTGATGTTTTGAATGCTGCACTCTGTTAGGATGACTGATATGCTATTTCTGTGTGATTGGGGCATTGTTTCAGAATATGTAGCCTAGAGCCAAAAGCCTTACCCTTCAATTATATCCCTTGGTCCCTTTATTTGAGCCTGAGCCTTTCTTTTCTGTTTCACCCTGATATTATAAGCCAAATTCCTTGTCCACCCTATATAGCTGTCTTTAGTGTTTAGCTAATGCTCGTTAGCTTAGAAATACAAAAAGCTAAGTAAGGCAAAGGGAAATTGGTTGTAAAAAGAAAGGAAAAGAAAAAAAGGAAAGAAAATTCAGGAGGTAAAAAAAATGTTAAAAAAAAAAAGAAAGGGAACAAGTGATCTTATAAAAAGAATCTTTGTAAAATAAAAAAGGATCTCTGAGCTTACTTTTTAAAAGAAGAAGGAAAAAGGCAAAAAGTAAAAAAGTGCGAAAAATAAAAAAAAGGTAATCAATACAAAAGGGAGAAGAAAGTCAGTAATTTCCCTTTGTCTTGTTTAGGCAAAAAGATCAGAAAAAGCTAATGAGGATTAGTTAGACACTAAAGGGTTAGCTTAATTAGCCAAGTGACTAGAAAAACAAAAATCCTAGCCCTGCCTCTTTACAAGCTTTAAAGACCCTATGATGGAAGTAGCATATTGGACTTCAAGTTTCTGAATGGTTGTGTAGATTGGAAACATTCATGCATGATGACAATGAGTGAACCTTCCTTATAAAAAATGAACGAGTGTGATTAATTGAAAATATCTGGAAAGGAATTCAGTGGAATGTCAATTGAATCAGTTTAAATTAAGGTTTGCAACTGATTGAATGTGCATGAGTTTTTGATTGAATGCTTCTATAATTACTGATTGACTGGAGTTGGATGATTAATTTGATGAAGGAATTGGTTAACATTAAGCCTGGTCAATGCTTTAAGGAGTATGATGTTTTGCATAGAAGGTTGATAAATTTATCTAAGTTATTAAGTTTAATTTAATGGTGCTAAGTGATTCTGAATTTTGATTTAACAGATTATTTTCTGAATAAAAGTTTGTTTGATTGCTTGAGGGCAAGCAATTGGTTAAGTTTGGGGTATTTTGTTAGCACATAATTATATATATTTATATTATATTATTTTATGTTATTTAAGTGTCTTTGGGTTGTTAATTAGTGTTTTTGCAGGTAAATTAAGCCCAATTGAGTTAAGTAAAGACCCATGTAAAAAATAAAGGTAAGAAGTAAAAATGATAATATTTGGCTTGTTACTTACCTATTTTATTTATTTTTTATCTTCAGATCACATGAAAAAGGAGGGAGCAAATCTGGACCGATGGATTAAAAAGAAATGGATGGCTGTGATGAAAGGAGGCTTTTCTGATGGTTTTGAAGAAAGAAAAAGAGGATATATCAGAGGGGATAGATAGATATTAGACATTAGAAAAAAGATATTAGAAAAATAGAAAAAGTCTCTCTGAGTTTTTTTTTCTTTGTTGGTTTTACTTTCTGCTTTTTGAGAAACACTTCTCGGTTTTCTTTTTCTTGTGTGGGTTCTTGTTCGCAAGTATTGTTCGTCCACATCCTTGATCTCGGAGTGCCTTGACAATGCGTCTTCAAGGGAGAGGATCGAGGATCTGCATGCGAAGCGGTCGATTTCTGCATTTCTGCAAAGTTTTTAACAGTAGATCTAGTTAGGGATCCTTGATGTTCGAAGGACAGGATCTTCTTTTCTGAACTTGGTAATGTTTGTTCTTTATTTTTCGGATTCGTAGTATTTCTGATAATGGATTTCTAGTTCTTTTCTTTTCTGGGTATGATTGAATGATTGGATAAATATTTCTTGAAGTTCTTCGTTATTGTTTGTGTTTTCTCATTTGATTGATTCTTTTACTTTTTCAACTCAAGAGATTCATGGGAATGAAACTTGAGTTTTTCAACATAAACAATTTGGGAAATGCGTTTATGTTAAGAATCGATTGAACCCCTTTGGATTAGGGATAATCAAGGGTGATTTCTGATAATTTTCTAAAAAGATTTGGGAACCTTTGGAAAAAGATCTTCTTGAATGTTAATGTTGATTCTGGGAAGTTCCAACAAGATCGTTGTAGTACTTCGGAAATTGAGATAAACTCGCTGTAGCATTGAACGGAAATTTGCAGGAATGCAAATATTTTGAGTCATCCATGATTTTAAAAGTACCCAGAAGCCCTTTTACATTGATAAACACTTCTTTACTTTTAGATCATATTTTGATAGTTGAATAAGAATACAAAAATTCTCTTTTTACCATAAACCCAATTAAATTCCAATTAAAGAATTTTTAATTCAGAAAAATAAAAGGGAAAAATAATTCAACCTGTTCCCTGAGAACGATAACTCTTTTCTTCGGAAAATATACCTCTCAACACCTACTCACTTGGTTCCAGATTTCCTCCCTTCCCTTCTTTGCTTATAAATTTTCATGTCATAGCAATAAGAGATATAATAAAATGAACCGAAACAGTGGTAAAAATGTTCCTTAATGACTGAAAGGTTGTGAGTCCAAATTCGGTAAATAATCTTTTTTGTAATTATGCGAGGGTGGTTTTTATTCATAGGTCTTCCTCTAACATAACAGTTTAAGCATTTCAGAGAATTAATTGCTTAACATCGTTCATTCATACTCTCCACTCTCTTCATTCCAATTTTCTTGTAGTAACAAGAACATCCTCTAACCACCAACCATGGTAACCCAATTCCCCATCATCTTCTTTCTCTTCTCCTGCTATGTTGTCACCTCTGTCTCCATAGAAGACACAGGTTTCGTGCGTTCACTAGACCACAAGTTTCTAGGCATGGAGAAGAAAGAAAAGATCACCCACTTCAGGTTCTACTGGCAAGACATAGTAAGTGGAAGCAACGCAACCTCAGTTACAATTATTCCATCACTCCCTAAATATAACTCAACCACTATCTTCGGTTTGGTTGGAATCATCGACAACGCTTTGACCTTAGGACCAGAACTGAGTTCAAAGCTTGTGGGAAGAGCTGAAGGATTCTATGCATCGACATCAAAAACTGAGTTCGATCTTCTTATGGTTATGAACTTCGTCTTATTCGAAGGGAAGTACAATGGAAGCAGCATCACCATCTTGGGTAGGAACGTTGCTTACAACATGGTTAGGGAGTTGCCTGTGATTGGTGGCAGTGGGGTTTTTCGTTTTGCTAAAGGCTATGCAGAAGCTAGGACTCACTTCTTTGATCCCAAATCAAGGGATTCTACAATTGAGTACGATGTTTATATTTCCCATTAATGATGATTTATATTATAGGATATAAGTTTTCGCTTCACAATGACAATATATGTTTCTTAATTTCCTCTTTTTAGATTATATAGTAGCACTCCATAATGGATTTTCATGTAATATGTAATTGTAAAATGCTCTAAGATAAAATATTTATATCCTCTTACATTACCTTATGTCCTTATGTCACATGCTTTAAGATAAAATGCAGTGGGTTTGACCTCATGAACCCACCCCTGTTTATTTGTGGTTGGTATGATAATTTGAATAATAATTCATCCTACTCACTCCACTGCCTGCAATTGAAAATTGGAAAATGTTTCCTCTATACCTTAAATGTTATAGTTTGAATAATAATTTATGCTAGTCTCTCCACTTCATGCAATTGAAAATAGGAAGATGTTCCATTCAAGCTTACAATATTTCATCCCTTCCTACCCCTTTCATTTAAGCTTTAAATTAATGTTAGACTTAGATCAAGGACCGTGACAAATTGATTTTTCTACCTACACTAAATAGTAAATCCTAAGTTTTTTATTTATTTGTGACGAAAGAGCAGAACAGAGGTTTGCAAGCTAAGCAAAGTCATCTAAAGCCATATGACTTAAGAGAACTTATAATAATGGATCTAATGATGCAAGAATGTTAAAAGAGCTTGTCTTCTCTTACGGAATATCAACTATCAAGTTGAAATCATATAAACTCGAGAAATCAACCCAAGAAGGATAGGAGCTTAACAAAATTGGAGTTGAGTAGAGTCACATGGAAACTAGCTACTCAAGGTTTATGGGACAAATTCAAAGAAGAAGAAGAAGAAAACAAAAACAAAAATAACAGATATAGTAACGGCCAATAAGCATCCAGTGTGCAACAGAAGATTCAAAACAGTAAACTTGAAAAATTAAAGACACTTTGTGGGTAGCGGAGAAACTCTTGCCCTCTCAATCCACGAAAGGGATTAGTCTCATCATATATGTGGGGTGGGAAACCCTTTGGTATATCCAAAAAAAAAAAAAAAAAACAGTAAACTTGAAAAATTAAGACAAAGGTTTGAAGAGCTAATCAGCTAAACTTGTACCCTACTCAAGTCTTCATCTTGCTACCTTTAAGATATATCTTAGCAAAAAAATAAAAACAGATGTTTCTCTTACTCTGTAACTTGCGTATAAACAATACATGAGTGATTTTGAAAAATACCCAATGCAAAAAACTTAACAATTATCTTAGATCAGGTTAATGAGCTACCAGGTTGTGCTAGTCACTTGTGAGTTTTTTGTTTATCTAGGAGCGCTTGGATTCAAGGACTACTTGTTGAATAAACAAATATGGTTTTAACTTGAAAAGTCTAGCGTGGAAAAAAAATTGCTCGATTCTAGCTTAGAGAAACTCGGGTGGCTCAACACTACTTGTACAAAGAATACTCAGAATATTCTCGATGTATCAGCAGCACATGTTAGAGGGGAAGTAGTATAAATTGTGGTGTTGAACTCTTTTTATCCTTCACTTTTTGGGTTTTATTAATATGAGATTAAAGGAATTAAGTTATTTCATGTCAAATAGACAAAGTTGTGGGGTCCATCACTTGAAAAATAAAATTAAGAAAAGTGGCACAGTTATCGAGGATGTGTAGGAGAGAAATTTATCACATGTAGTATAAGAGTAGTTTTTCTCTCACTTTTTATATGGGTTTAGTTTTTAATTTTATCTCCTATACACATTTAAAAATGTCTCATACCCATTTTTTATGTAAAGAATCAAATTAACCCAAAAACTTAAGTTATTGGGTAATTAATGTATTTTTAATGATTTATATTATTCTCTAACATTTTATTTTTCTATCTTTCTATCTTTTCTTTCATATGGTCCTATATGAGTACCACACTCTTTTATAAGTGTATAGGAGATAAAATTATCTCATATTAATCCCTTTTTATATAGGGTATTATTAATCTCCTTCCACGTAAGATAGTTATCTTATGTGGTAGAGAGAAAATGAGTGGATCCCACCATTACATGAAAAAAGTAGTGTGCGAAAATTGAAGTGAGAGAAAATGAGATAAATTACCTCATGTAAAAGGAAAATATTTCCCTTTTATATATGAGGAAGGATATTCTTACTACCAAAATCTTCTACTACCAACTTACTATCTATCTAATCACCATTGAATCAAAGAGAAAGAATATTAAAAAGTTTTTGAAAAAAGAAAAAATATTGATCCAATGGTGATTAGATAGGTAGTGAGTTGGTAGTAAAAGATTTTGGTAGTAAGAATATCTCTCATCTTTATATATACCTTATTTTGATACTATTTCATTTCTATTCAGCCCTCTTTTGAAAGAGATTATCAAAGTTTTTAAGAGGATCAACTAGTGAAACTATATATTTGTATTAGTAAACTATGTATCAAAGTGTTTTATTTTTAGGAAAAATGTGTCTCATTCTAAATAACGTAAAGTTGTATCATTTTAAGTGAAAAAAAACTAAATCATGAGAATAAAAGATTGGACAAATAAAATACAAATAAATATGTGATCTCATCTCTTTATAAAAATAAAATGACACAACTTATGTGAACAAACATTTATCCTATGTAGCACGGACACCGACACGGGACACCTGACACGATATGACACGACACTCCGACACGTTAATTCTAAAAAATGTTGGATTTCGACACGTTAGGACACGTTTTGATATTAAATAATATTTTTAATTTATGTAGTGTATATTATATTTAATATTCAGTAATTTAACAAAAAAATGAATCTAAACTTATAATATTCATATATTTTGCAAAGAAACATAAGATATCCCAAATATTTATATTAAATTCAATAAAATGGTAATCGCAATCCAATGAATATAATAATTTGAACTAAAAACTCAATGCAACGCAACCTTTGAAACTTTTTTTGAATTTTTATAACGCATGTTGAAGTGTCGGGGAGTGTCGGAGTGTCCGAGAGTGTCGGACACGACACGACAGGATTTTTGAAGTGTCGATGCTTCATAGCATTTATCCCTTTATTTTTTGAATAAAAGGAAAAAAGAATTATCCTTTAAAAAGATACAAACTTGTGTCCTTTTAAATAATTCACATAAAGTATAATCGGTCAAACTTTATGTAAATGTGAAAAATTGGTTTTTTTTTCTCTTTTTCTTTTTCCAATCACATCAGTGGAATGTAAAGTAAAAATAAAAATTCCAGATTTTTAGAAAATATGACCATTGAAACTTTTTCTAAGTCACTAAAAAATTACACCTTACATTTTTTAAAAATCACACACGAACCCTTGAACAAATTGGGAAGCCACGTTTACCAATACCATGATGGCTTTTCAAATAGGTTTGTGCCGAGAAATCCTCTTAAAAATATCTAGAGGCTTTATTGGAAGTGTATTCATTTAAAAAAAAAATCATGAAACGCATGAGGGCCATATATTGCAATGACTTATTGACTTTATTGAAACTCATTCGTGTCGGTTTCTAATAGAGAAAGAAAAAGTGGTCACCACTTAAAGTTCCATGAAATTATGCTTCAACAACCAAACCCACTCACTCATTTGTCCCCTAATCTTCTCTTTTTAATGCTCCTCCTTATAAAGCCCTTTACATTGGGTTCTACTTTTCATTCTCTTCTCACCTTTTCTCTTCATTCTAGTTTTGTTAAGAGTCACTACAGAACCTTAAAACACCACACCAACCAAGTCACCAACCATGTCAACTAACAATTCCCTCATCACCTTCTTCTTCTTCTTCCTTTTCCTCTCTTGCCATGCCTTCACTTCTGTCACTGCAGAAGATGACACTGATTTTGTTCGTCCAATAGACCGCAAGTTGTTAGGCCTAAAGAGGAAAGAAAAGGTGAGCCATTTCAAGTTCTATTGGCATGACATATTGAGTGGACGCAACCCCACTTCAGTTTCTGTTGTTGCACCACCTTTGAAGATGAACACAACCACTGCTTTTGGTTTGGTCAACATGATTGATAACCCTTTGACCATGGGACCTGATATGAGGTCCAAGCTTGTGGGGAAGGCTCAGGGGTTCTATGCTTCTGCATCTCAGAGTGAGATTGATCTGTTAATGGCTATGAACTTTGCTTTCATTGATGGGAAGTACAATGGGAGTACCATCACTATCATGGGGAGGAACCCCGTTTTCAATAAGGTTAGGGAGATGCCTGTGGTTGGTGGTAGTGGACTTTTCAGGTTTGCTAGGGGCTATGGAGAAGCTAGAACTCATTGGTTTGATCTTAAATCTGGGGATGCTGTTGTTGAGTACAATGTTTATGTTATGCATTATTGATGATTTGTGTTATGGGGTATACTTTTTGCTTTTACTTTGGGAATTGGCACTCTTTCTTTTGTTTTTTTGTTTTTATTTTTTCTGTTTTTGAGGTCTTGTGAGAGGTGGGGTTTGTGTTCATGAACCCACCTTTTGTCCCCTGACTCTCCCTTTTTAATTATGATGTATTTGTTGTTGGTTTTATAATTAGAATAATAATTTATGTTCTTCTCTCCACTGCTGGCATTTAAAAATAATCCCACAGCAAAAAGATTTGGGCAATTATTCAATTCATATGTTCAATTGTGGTGTCTTGAATTGATTTGAGTGGGAGCAAAGGTTTCTGGAATAGAGATTAACAGTCCAAAAAGGAAAAAAAAAAATATTTTTGGTCAAGTAATTATACAATTTCCTTCATGTTTTCTTCTGATTTGATTTATCTTTTGAAAGCTAAGAAGGGTACATTATGGTTCTAATGAAAAGAAAGTTCATTTAACTGCTCTTCTGATCAGATTTATCTTTAGAAAACTAAGAATATTAATACTGTGGTGGTTTGTTGTATCAAAAATAAGTTTTAGTTTATTAAATTTTTTACCCTATCTTTACCAATTACACTATACCTTAGCCTTAAGTGACAGCTTGTGATTGTTGTTCTGGTGTCTAAAATCATTATTAGACTCAGAATTAAAAATTGTTGTTGTTTACTTTTCACATCAATTGAGTCTCAATTCACTTACTACAAAGAGATGAAATGAAAGAGACACAGAAAGGGAAGTCTTACCAGAAGTTTACCATATTGTATTAATAGCTAATGTGCTATACTTCTACAACTATGTGGCTATGAAGCATAGATATTTTTTAATTTTTTTTTCCAATGTATTAGATACATGTATCTGAATCGTATCGGAAACATATTATATCATATCGACATATTGACAACCCATCGAGAACGTATTGGAAATGTATCAAAAATGTTGTATTGGAATTGGTGCTTCGTAGCTATGTGGGATATCTGTAAGTGTAAGGCATCCCTTCACAACTTTTCTTTCCCCAATTGACACAGTATCTTGAGAATCATGGTATCACCTGATTAATCACTTAATTGATGTGAAAGTTGCATTGTCACTCTTGCAAGAGATGGTATGTTTCTTTCTTTTTGGTTACAGAGGTGTCATGTTTCGAGGATTGGCTTTACATTTTCAATCGTTTCAGAGCTATATTGAATTTCATTTTCTTTTGTGAACAAGCCAAAAGGCACTAAAACCACTCAATGCCCAAGACCCACGTCTCACAACCACATACACAAAAAATGTTAAGCTTTCTCTGCAATAAGACCAACCAAAGAAAAGCCTTTACACTCTGCCATAATTGCTTCTTCCTTAGAAGCAAACACCGCAAATATGTAATGATGACTATGCGTGGAGCATTTCGGAGCATCAGAACAAAAATCATTTTACATCAGTTATGCATTAAAAATTTGAGATGATTAAAAGTAGGGTGCATATAACTCATTCACGCTTTATTTCATAATTTTGGTCCCTTTATAGCATGAAAGTGGGAGTTAAAAATGTACATCCTTAACTATCAAAAAAAAAAAAATGTACATCCTTACCAGTGAGCAGTGAATAAATATAAATTTTTTTTCTATTTCTTTATTTTCACACACTTCTATTTTCTTAACTTCTTAAAAGAGCATAAGCGCGCTCTATACTAATCATACATGAACTCAAATCTAGTAGGTTTAACAAGCTTATGTTGCGTAATTGGGGAGTCAATGCTAGGAGTACTATCATCAAAAGAACTAAGCGGTAAATTGTATATAATAAGTGGGTTCAGACACCACATCTTAATCTAAAATTTTAAGATATTGGATTTATTAATCCTTCTATTTATATGGTCTTCACTTTGTCCACTTCTAACTAATTGCTCCCCATTACATCGAGGCTTAATTACGGTCGTCAAGATGCAGGCCAATCAACCATTAACTCTAGTACCAGATTCCGCATCAAACTAGGGGAACTAACATCCACGCATCAAATGGGTCTAAGTAAGAAACCCACAACAAGGGGTCCAACACCACATCTTAAAACATTGAATTTATGTATCCTTTCACTTATATAATTCTCACTTACTTAGCGTATTTCCAACAAACGTGAGACTTCGCTACTCACTTGAATTCGCAACAACTTATGCAATGTATATGCTTTTTAGCTTAAAAAATATAACACTTGCACCCCATTTATTTTTACATTCATGGAGGAGGATGACAATTACAGATACAAAGCGTTAGCATCATTTGGCAAGTAAGAACACTAATCATGAAAAAAGAAATTAGGTTCAAAGTGATAGCCAAATTGGCTTTGTCACAGCATCTAAATTTTGTGGACTTTGGAGACATAAATGTTTCATACAAACATAGTTTAAGGGGCTCGAGTTTCTTCTCTGTTAAGCTAAGAGTAGTTTATATGTATCTGGTTACACAAAAACATAAGCTGTGCCCCACATTCAAATGCTTGAATATCTAGTGTCTAAATCTGATATGGGGTTGTTAAAGTGAAATACTGCTAATTTAATTTGAATTGATGTGTAATCATTGATAGATAGCATTTCAGTTCAAAATTTTAATAGGTTTAACTGGACTGATATTGATAGTGCTAAATCAAGTAACCAGCCATTGAAAGCTGTCATTGATATTTTTTTATTCAAGGCTCAAGTTTTCCAACTTCTTCTCCATGACGTTTTCTAAACCTTCTAGAATCAGGCATTTTTTTAATTTGTTTGGGAATTTTTCTAATTCTATATGTTAATTTCTTTGAATCCAAGTCTGATGTACCTATCTCATAAATGCTTTCCCATTTCCACTGTTACCCTCTTAATGCAATTATGTTCTTTTACAGTCTTTTCCTTTAAAACTTGCACGTATTGACTTGTACTACACTTCTACTCTGAAACTTATTGCTTTCCAAATTCCACTGCCAATCACTTATTACTGCAATTATGTTCTCTTGCAGTATTTACCTTTAAACTTGCACATGTTGACTTCTACTACACTTCTATTCTGAAACTTTTTACTATAATCTTCTTATTTTTATCAAACATGTAGTGTACATTTGAACCTGCACTGTTTACCCCATGTGAAACCAATTACAACAAAGTTCTTGTGGATGCTTTTGTTAATGGTTGAAGTAAGAAAGATGCTTGTCACATGCTAATTATTACTGTACATTCATGTTTCAGGCAATCATTAACTAAGAGAGATATTCTTACTACCAAAATTTTATACTACCAACTTACTACATATCTAATTACCATTGAATCAAAGGGAGAGAATGCTAAAAAGTTTTTGAAAAAAAGAGAAAATGTTAGATCCAATGATGATTAATTAGGTAGTAAGTTGGTAGTAGGTGATTAAATAGGTAGTAGAAAATTTTGGTAGTAAGAATATCCCTCCTCATCATTCACTTAGTATATATTAATAGGAGAAAATTGGAAGAAGAATTCTAGCCAGATCACTTGTCATACTCATAGGACCTTGGCTTTAGTGACTATGGCCTGTTTGATATCTACTTTGAAAAACAGTTTTTTAATTTTCATAACAAAACAAAAAAAATTGTTTGATAATGTCTGTTTTGTAAAAATAAAAATACAAATTATAACTATTTTTTATTTTTAGAATTAAATTTAGATAATATATCTGATTTATTTAATTTTTTGTTTTAACTTTTAACTTTCAAAAAAATAAATATAGAAAACACTTATTTTATTAACTATTCTACAAAATAGTTTTAAAAAAAAAAACATAACACAGTAAACATACCCTATATTTGTGATTTTGTAACAGAATTTGCAATGTGATAGGAAAAAGAATACTAGATAGGACCAGTGAAGGCCACACTGCCTTTGTGAATCTTATTGACTCTTCACATAGAGAAGAATTTTACAATGAAGTGTTTAGGATTGCAGCAGAATTGCCACATAGCTAGATGATAGATTTGAATCATCTCGTTTAAATTTGTAATTAGAAGCTCATCAATAATTTTTAGAGGAAGATTAAAAAATTACAAGTTTATAACCAATAAACCGTTGATTTCCGTCAATCAACGGTTAATTATTGTGAATTAATAATTAATTAATGAGTTTAATTTGGAAAAATCATAACCGGCGAAAATCAACGGTGTTAAGATATGGTTATAAAAGGTTGTAAAAAAATAAAACTGTAAGTCTAATCTACCTCTATTTTTTATATTATATTTCTCTAATAAAATTCACTCTTTGCAAAGTTTTAGATATCATTAACCTCTAAGATTGGAAGTTTGTTGAGTAAGAGGTTTCATACCATATTAGAGATTAAATCGACACAATTTAATTTGTTAGGTGTATATAATAATAAAGGAATTTTAAGATAATCTTACAGGAATTTTTTCACCAAAATAATGTGAGATGATTAACTGATTTGAATAGTTAATTGTGCCGTTTATTGTAAGTAATTAAATTGATTGGGTAAATGATTAATAAATTTATTGTTAACGATACAAAACAAGTGATTTTTTTTTAATCTAAAAGTTTTCTAGGATTGGGCAATGTGACTAGAATAAATAGAAAGTTACAAACGTAGACAGGTCCATATAGTTAGAATATATACATAGGGTGTATCCAAAAAAAAAGAAAAAAGAATATACACATAGGGGTTGTATTGTCCTTTTAGGAACATTAAAATAAAATAAAAAACTAATATAATGCACTAATTTCACGTCTTATAATAATATGGGTAAAGTGTGTATCATTATAAAGGATGTAAAGTTATGTCATTTTGAGAGAGAGAAAAAGAGATAGATAAAGCAAGAGAGAGTTGACAAAAAAATTAAAAGTGTGGGTTCCACCTCTTTATGAGAGTGAAATGATATAAGTTATGTCATTTAAAAGGATAAACATTTTTCCCTAATAATATATTTATATTTGGGAGTCGATCTCACTATGGGTGAAAGTTGGCTGGGCTAAGTCAAGTTTTGCCCCGAAAAGCCCAAGTCTATGTCAAAAAATTTTAATTTGGTCTGGACCAAGCTTAGTACGAGTCTAACTGTTAGCCTAACTTTGGCTGGCCTAACCCGTTAGCCTGTTAATTTTTAATTTCCAAGCAGAAGCATGAATCAATTTTACAAAATATTCAAATTATGTTGCTAAACCAAAAATCATAATCTCAATGTCCAAACAAAATCATGAATCACAACGAAACTCATACAATCTGCATTTAAGTCACTTTCAAAAGCAAAATGCTCAAACTAAATAACATATATTTCATCATATCTGACAAATAAATCCATACTATGTAAATTAAAATAACTACATGAATCCAACAAACACATCATAATGCTTGTACTAAGTATAATCTCTCCCAAAAATCTTTTAATATATTCATATACACAATATAACATGTTGAGATGTTGATTCTCCAACATAAGAAATAAAGTCAAATTTCTATTAAAATATAATCGACTATAATTACGTTATAAATAATTGCAATTAATTAAATTTATATCTTTTATTTTTTCTTTAAGGCATACTTATTCTATTTTATTTTATTTTAAAGTAAATAGTATAATATAGGTCGGCCTGTAGTTTTATATGTCAGCATGTAGGTTTATAGGGCAAGCCTTGTGAAAATGAGCCAACGACCTTTTTAATAAACAAGCTTTTTCAAAGTCAAAATTCGATCTATTTTATGAAATATACTAGGTCAGATCTAACCTAACGTAGGCCGAACCGTAGGCCCCTATAAACTGGCCGAATACAGTTTCAGCCTTGGATCTCACCAACGAGTTCAATGAACTACCTAGAAACAGTGTTGTGCCGGTCATTATCAGAGATAAGCATGGGAAATGATAAAGGAACAAGCAGGTGTATCATCTATGGGCCTCGAAGTGAACATGCGATAACTTTCCATGAGACTTGAAAATGTTAAGAGAAATAAATTCGGGCTTTGAACTATTTGTATCGTATAAGAGGGGGGAGGAAGCATCTTTTATTCTCGTATAAGAATAGAAAATCTTAATCAATCAGTTCGTTAATATCTGTGTATATGATGACCTTAGTTTATTTAAAATTAATAATTAATTAATAGATATAACTCAATAAATTATAATCATTATATGTATAAAAATAAATTATGAAATAGAGAATAAGACTTCTTAATAACCAAAGTCAAAAGATATATATATATATATATATATATATATATATATATATATATATATATATTTAAAAAAAATATTAAAATAATAATCTAAAAATTATTTATCAAAGCGATATAATTTGATTTTTTTTTATCGTATAAACACATGTTATTACAGTTTCACTAACATGTGTTGCATTTGTGGAGTTCATCTAGTTAAAAGTAATTAAATTATATCACTATAATAATTAATTTCAAATATTATTTTAATAATTTTTTTAAAATACACTACATTGGTCAATTAACACTCTTCTAACGTTAATTTGATTTTAATTCAACAATAATAAAAATAATTATAAGAGATTGTAAATATATAAAGATATATTTAATGATTTCTAATAAAGATTTAGGCCCATTAGCGGTTTAGACACACGTGGTTCATTTATTTAAATACCTTATTACAAAATAAACTTTAAATAGACTTTCAACCTAAATCGGGCTCTGAACAAGGTCAGAACAAATCTTTAACAAAAGGCTTTACACAAATAAGTAACTCAGACCCAGACTTTATGTTTAAGAAATAAGTCACGTATGAGGCCTCATTTGGGCTTCACCCGGCCTACGGTTAGTGCATCATTTTACCCGTATGAGGCCTTCAACATGCTCAAATAAGTCACGTATGAGGCCTCATCCTCTGGACCTACATCTGTCTAATTATAAAATGATTTTGGATTGATTATTGAAGCCTTCAACATGCTCAATATTTCAATGTGTTGATCTTTTAATATTATTGAAGTCTTTATATGTGTGGTGTCTTATATATATATATATATATATATATATATATATATATATATTACCCGTGTAATACACAGGGTCAGAATGCTATTTAAGCTAATATTTATTGGTTATTTATTTATTTTATTAACATGTGATGAAAAATATATTTTTTCTTATTTAATGTGTATAATGTAAACATTTCAAGTGACTAGGAACGGATTTGTGATGTGGAATTGAATAATTTATAAGAAGTCATGAATTGTTTAAAAAAAAATTGTATTGCATCCTTGCTTGCTTTGATAGTGATATTTTGTATTATAACACTGTTCCACAACTTTTAATTTTGTTGTTTGTTTGCCGGGAAAATTGCTCAAAATCTTCAACTCTAATATAACGAGTTGGTACAAATTGCTGCTACCTATTAACCTCTTGTATGTGGACCAAACTCCAGGTGTGGTCGTGTTTAATCCTAATGGATTAAATGTTGATGTTGGATCTAAGGATTGACAATGTTTGGCCGTAACATATTATTGTGCACAATGAGAGGCAAGGAACCTAAAAGGGTGATATGTGTCCATAATTATAACAATAAAGTTAGGGTTTCATATTCATACATGTGAGGTGAAATTACCTTTTTATAAAAGATCCCTTGCCAAGAGGCAGTTTGGGCTAGACCTTGTGCCCAATTTCAAGGGCCTATTATATTGGTCCATGAGAAATTGTACATAAGCAAGCTCTAACCAAATTTTGCGTCATCTATTTGCTTAGGAAGCTTTCTGATTGTGAAAAAACTTTTGTATTTGATTGAGCATATTTAATGATAAAGCTAAGAGAGTCTGCCTTCTCTAAATTTGTCTTCCTCAGATAATGATTCCATTCCTCATGTTATATATGGACAAATAAGAAGCTCAATAAATGATGAATCTGTTACTATAACAGTGACCAAAGTGCCACTCTTCACCAACTTTTTTACCTAAATGTCACGCGAACAGTCTTATTTCCCAATCTACCACGGGGGCAAGTTCGCTACCCTGTGTATCGAAGTCGGTTTGCTGACTGTCACGTTTCTAGTGGACACCAAGTTCGCTACCCCATATAGCGACCTTCAATTTTTTTTTAAATTTTTTTACTTTAGTACTTATTATCCACTAGAAATGTGACACGTTAGCAAACCGAGTTCGCTACACCGGATAGCGAACTTGCCCCTTTGGCAAATTGGAAAATAAGACTCTTCGCGTGGCATTTAGGTAAAAAAGCTGATGAACAGTGGCACTTTGTTCACTGTTCCTGTTACTTCCGTTCAATGTTTGATATTTAAAAATTGAAATGACCCCTTTATTTGTCTGCTAGTCACTTCCAAAATTGTTCATAATTTGCTTCTAAATCTTTTAAACCAAATGCATGTGTATGCCACATTACACAGGTTTTAGCTACTTCATTCTTGCTTCTCGTTGAGGCCTTATAAGAGGCCCAAGAAATTTTAGATACCCCAAATTTTAAATGCTCCATATCTTTCCAGGCAAAAACAAAATGCTTCACAACTCTATGAATTCAAATTTGTTTGCTTTTGTAAAAGTCTAGATGCTCATATCTCTGTGATTCTGCATAAGCTGTACTCCTCATGTAATTCTGGGCTCAGTGGTAATGGTGGGGACAAAAAGATGTTTCTCTTGGAAGAATCTTGAACAATTTGTCTCTTGATTTTCCTCTGATTAAGGAGGTACTTTTCAGGATACAGTGTTATACTGTTGTTATATACTCTTTATTTCTAGTATCTCACTCTCTTTTTTCTGCAACTAACTGCTTTTTGTTCTTTTATCAGTTGCTTGCTTTATTTGATAATTGATATAAAAGAAATGGAATACAAGCAATATCACTTTTTACCTTTCAATCAGATTAAAAAAAAAATACAGAGTGGTCATGTGGTTAAATATAACTATAGAGATTAAACACATGAAATCAAAGTTAACTTTGTTAACTATAACTTCGTGACTAGTCCGATTCGGGGCGGGTTCAGGATTAAAGCTTTAAACCCCTCTTAAAGGTGATACTGGGAAGGTTCGAACACATGCTTTCACCCCACCTGCTCAGCTCCCATGCGCCAACTGAGCTACCATCGTTTGGTCTTTGTTAAGTATATCTTAAAGCTGTAATTGTTTCTAATTTCAAAGGAAAGTTTGGACATGACCAATGTGGATATTATAGTCCTGTACTGGAAGAAAATATACTAATAAGAATATAACAGAGGGATTGCTGCAAAACTCCATGTGCCATGTGCAGATTTTTGTGCAAGTGCATTTTCTTTCACTTTTCATTTTAGTTTATATTTTATTTTAAAAGGCATCACTTGAAAGAATGCTGGATACTCAAATGGCCTGCAGTGGCTTTATTGTTTTAAAATGTAAAAGGAAGTTTTTGTAATTCTAACCCAAGCTGTAATGGATGAATTTTCTATCTCAACTAGAAAAAATAATCAACAAAATAAAAAAGGAAGATAAAGATAATTCGATCGCCTAAGGCCTTTTGAAAGGTTGATGATTAAAGGGTATTTAATGGAATGATGCTGGTGAGGAAGTCAAAAGTGATTCTGGGATTTAACCAAAGTAGGTTACAAAAAGAAAAAGGCACTTATAATTTTTTGAATCTTAAGGGTTGCTTTTTCCCAAGCATGTACTTTAACTCTTACTTATTCTCATCATAGTTACCTAATCTTTAGCATATAACATCATAATCGCCCATAGAATTTGAATTAGGAAATTGTAATATGAAGCTTAGATGGATAAAATCATTAACGTGTCCTATGTTATAGCATAAACAACACCTAATTACCACCCTTATGTTCCTTTGTTTAGTTAAATAATTAGAACCCCAAATCCATTCCCTTGAGCAACAAAGCTTCTTCTTTTTTTTTTTTTTTTCAAAAATCCGATGCACAAATTTGACTTTCCGTCAAAATGTGGGACCGAAAGTTTCCTTTGCTTTTGTCCTCAGACCCTTGTTTTCCTCTTCCTACAGTAAATGTGAACATGGAAAATTAATACGGGAATGTCACCTGTCTAGAACAAGACAAAACAAATCATATAAAATAAGAATTTAATGTTTATAAAGTGAATATAGAAAAATTTTGTAATCTCTGATAATAAAAAATGACGTTATTTTGATCCCTAAAATTACAAAAAATTATAAAGAAAAAGACTATTATAACCCTAAAAAAAATTACAAAAATGGTTTTTTTTTATTGTCAACAAAATGACGTAGTTATTGCCAGTGTAAATAAATGTTTATAAAATAATTAACCTATAAAATAATTCACCGAACAAATTGCAAAAAAAAAAACAAACGGTTTTTTCTTTATAATTTTAAGAATTTGCTATATCAGTAATATTAAGATATTAGCAATTAGTTAGTCGCTAACTTCATTTAGATGAATAGTGACAATATATATTTTATTATTTCTTATATTTTATAATATCATTTAATTTCAATCATGTATATAGATATATATATATATATATATATGGACTTCGTTAATCTTATTTCCATAAGATAATTATCTAATTTGTAAAAAATAGGTAAGTCCCACCATTATGTAGAAAAAAGAATAAATAGAGAAAAAATTTGTAAATATAAGAACTGCCCCTTTGAAAAAAATTAATTTTAATCATAATATATATATATATATATATATATATATATATATATATATATATAGTATAACATAAGAAATTGTTTAATAAGGAAAATATAATAAGCTCATCTATTAAATTGTGTGTAATAACATGCTATTACTTGATGTTTATCTTTTGTGATATTCAAATATAGTTGAATAAAAGAAGTATTTTATATGATCATTTTTAAGTATATAATATTTCAACAAATTAAAGTTAAATAACATTATAAAATATAAATTCTCAAAATAAATGGTTTACGGTCTACAACACAACAAGAGAAACTTCCGTACTATTAATTTAATACTGCAAAGGAGATGCAAAGGAGAAATAACCAATCATTGATCATGGTACACTAGCAATTTGCTGCCACATTTGAATTCAGTACGGCGAAAATATTATGCAAAGCAACATTTATTTATGTATTAAATAGCCTCTGTTTCCACACCAAATAAAAAAAAAAAAAAAAAAGGTTTCGAGGGTTTTTATACGGTAAACTCTCCTTTTCTTTTTTGTTTTATTTGCAATATTTTTAAAAATCATGCCATTATTAATCTTATTAATCAACTTGTAGTGGAGGTGTTCAACAGTCAAGACACATGTTATCAGGAATAAGTGAAGAAGTCAAGAAAAACATAGAAAAGTGTAGAGAAAAAGGAGAGAAAAAGATGAAGAGAGAGTGGCCATGAGAAAATCCTTGGATATTAATATATAATAAAGAGTGAACAATAAGACACATGCATATTTAAGAATAATATTGATGACTCAGACACTTGGTTATCCTAACCAATTATTAAGCTAACCCTGAATTGAATCAATTACACATTTATTACATCCTAGTGGCTCAGATCAAATGTGGAGTTGTAAACCACTAAACAATGTGGACAGAATAGTAAAGTTACAGTAGATAAAGTTACACAAATACATTAATACATCCCCTCAAACTCGGGGGATGGAGGCAATAAGACAAAATCAAAGACTCGGGACATTATGAGAGAAATTTTTTTGGATCCTGTAATCATGATTACTTGGAATATGGCTGGAATAAAAAGTGTTTGAGTATTTTACAAAAAAATGTTTGGTAGGATAAAATATTACCGGGAATATTAATTAATTTTTCTGTATGAATGTTTGGTTGAAAATAAAATATTGATAGGAATATGATGAAATTTGACAAAAGTACCCTCCTTAAAAATAACTTTTATTCAAGACGATTTGGCACATTATAACAAAAAAACAAATTGCAAAGAATGACAATCTAATGTTAAACTTCATTAAACTTCCTCTTGCATTTCCTAAACCGTGACGTTATCGTTGTAGGATCATATTATTGGTAAGTTTCGTTTACAAAAAGAGCCTAATGTTCTTCTTCTATCTTTCCTTTGCAAACATGTTGGATGGAAATAGAGTAACTGTTCTGATAACATTAACTGCTCCGAGGATAATATAGTCTCAGAAATAGCACCCAAAATATCCAAGCAGTAGGAACTCATGGTTACCATGTTCTAAAGGAGAATCACAAATCAAAAACGGTAGTGTAAAATGGGTTCCTAGGTATAAATTATATCCAGTAATATTTTTTGATTGTATTCTATCAAACGTGTGCATAAACAATTCCCACTTCATAATTCCTGGACTTCCACAACTTTACTCCATACCAAACAACCCCTGAGTTTGTGTCGTAATTCATCAAAGTGAACAGGTGAGAGTGCTTTAGTAAGTGTATCAGCAATATGGTCCATGGCTGAAAAATAAAAATATGAGAGTGCTTTGTTTGGGAGTTTGGAGGGGAAGGGAAGGAAGGGGATCCAAGGGAGAGGGAGGGGAAGGAAGGGAAAGAAATTGGAGGGTATTCCCTTCCCTTGTTTGGGAGTTAAAAAATGGCAAGGGGAAAATAGAGGGTTAATGAGATATTTTTACCATATCCCCCTTTTAAAATTAATATAATTATTATATTTTACAAACTAAATTAAATTTGAAATTTCTAACAAAATTATTTATGTACTTTTCACAATATTAAAAAAGATAATATTTTTTATGAAATTTTTACGCTGCAAGCTACGAAAATTTTCACAAATTTTTTTTTCGTCAGAATACTCTTCGTCAAAAAGCGACGGAAAATTTTCTCCGATGAAAATTTTTACAAAATAAATTTTTTTATCGAAATTTGGTTTCTGACAAAAGTTTTGACAAAAATGATTTCCTCCACGAAATGCTTTAAATGAAAAAAAAGTATTTCGTCAAAAATTTTGACAGAATGTTTTTCATTCAAAATTTCGATGGAAATGTGTTCTCATGAAAATTTTGACGGAAATTGTTTTTTCAAATATTTTGAGGGAAATGTTTCATTCGAAACTTTCGACGAAATTGAGATTCTGTAAAGAATTTTGACAGAATATTTTTTTCGTCAAACATTTTAATCGAAATATTTTTCGTCAATTATTTTTACGAAAAATTTTCTTTTGAGATTTTTTGACAGAAATGTGTTTTTTGAGGGAAATGTTTTTTATCAAAAAATTTGACGAAAATATTTTCCGTCGAAATTTTTTGATGAAAATGTGTTTTCTTAAATATTCGACTGAACATTTTTGTCAAAAATTTTAGCGAAAATATCTCCGTTGAAAACTTTTGACGGAATTTAAATTCTGTAAAGAATTTTGATGAAATTTTTTTCCAGCAAAAATTTTCGATGGAAATGTGATGCATTGAAAATTTTGATGGAAATATTTTTCGTCAAAAATTTCGATGAATATGTTTTTTTATGAAATATTTTGACAAAACTTAGATTCTGTAAAGAATTCTGACAAAAAAGTTTTGTCAAATTTTTTTGCAGAAATGTTTTTAGTCTCAAATTTTGATGGAAGTATTTTTCGTCGAAGATTTTTGCAGAAAATTTTGATGGAAATATTTTTTGTAAAGAATTTAGACGTAATTGTTTTACGTCGAAACTTTTCGGTGGAGATGTGTTTCGTCAAATTTTGGACGAAAATATTTTCGTTGAAAGTTTCAAAGAAATTTAGATTCGTCAATAGTTTTGACTGAATTCTTTCCCGTAAAAAATTTATGTCAATGATTACGACAAAATCTTGTTTCTTCTTTAGTTTTGACGAAATTTTTTTGACGTATGTGATTTTCATCAAAAATTTCATTACTATTTTTTACGAAATATTTTTCGTCGATAAATTTTGTCGGTATTTGAGACTTTTCTAATAAAGTCACGTTTAAAAATGATTCACATTTATGTAGTTTTTACATTTTAATGCTAAGGGTAGATAAGTAATTTTTAATATTTTCCTGCTCAAACCCCCCAATTGGGGGAACTTTAATTTTAGGAAGAATGAAGGTTTTGGAGGGTTTAGTGAAAATCCTCAATTCCTTCCCCTCCTTTTTTTTTAAACTCACGAACAAGTGGAGGGTTTACTTCCTTCCCCTCCTAAAACCAACTCCCAAACAAAACTTATATCAACCTCCAAATATTTTGTTATTGCATAAAGTACTAGATTATGGGACAGAGCTATTGCACTCAAGTTATCACAATAGATCTTGGGAGTTGATAGACGGAGCTGCAACTCATGAAGAAGAGACTTGATCTATAATCAGAAATTAGTGAAGAAGCCATGAATAAGTGTGCAGATGAAAAAAAAAAAAAAAAAACCAAGAAGAAGAGAGAGCGTACGAGACAACCCTTCTCTATTAATAGGTAAAAAAGAGTAAAGTTATTATTACAATTTGACACATGCTTTATTTAACATCAACATTGATGACTTGGTTATCCTAACCAACTATTAAGCTAACCCTAAATTGAATCAGTTACACGTTTGCTACGGCCTAACGGCTCAGATCAAATGCTGAGCTATAAATTACTAAACAATAAGGACATAAGAGTAAAGTTACGGCACATGATAAAATTACATGAATATTCACGTACCTTAAATTATTTTATATATATATATATATATATATATATATATATATATATATATATTAAATGGACGGCGTAGATTTAAATTAATATACTTTGTATAATCTCATAATATAAAAAATATTCTTTAAATAATAGTTTTTGCATTTAAGTTTTTTATGAATTACTTATAATATTATTTAATTTCATATATTTTATTTAAAAGTGTGTCTTTGCATATTCATATAACAACAAAATCCTTAAGACACAGCCTACCAAAAAGAAAATCATAAGACACAGACAACAAAAGTGAATTGTTTAAAGTCAGCTATGTATTTGGGAAAAAAAATACATGGATAAAATAAACTTCTCTAGATCAAAATCTGGATCGTATCTAGTTTTCCTTTTTTATATTAAAAATGTTTAATGATTCACACTTTTTCACAATTTTAATGACTTTCCATCGTCATCCTTGCCGTCCAAAATGTTCAGAAAAAAAGATAAAAAACTGAAAAGAAAAGAAAATGACACTGAAAAGTTCAACATTGATTAAATTTCCATTTGTGTGTACCAAAGCTGAAGCCACAGAACCACGCTATGTTGATAATTACCCCCACAGGAAACTATGCAGAAATCCTCTATCTCTGCAGAAATTACCATTCGTTCTTCTTTTCAAACAAAGAGCTCGAAAAGTCAAAACCTTGGCCATTTCATTCCCATTTCATCATGAGAATTAAATACTTGTGATTTTGAAACTGATCATACCTAACTTAATTATTATCTTATTTTGAAACCAAGAACACAAATGTTATGTGATTCTACATGTTATGTTTTTAGCGAATAAGTAATTTAATACTCTCAAAATAATCAAGAATCTCTCCTCCTCTCACTTTCTTACGCCAATTCTGCTTTAGTTTGTAGCATCCTGGCCCACAAACTTAATCTGGTAGTTCTTGAATGATTCAACCATACTTGAATGCATGTATTAAAAAAAAAAAAAAACTATACTTAATGCAATTTTGCATATATATATATATATATATATTAAAAGGATTTAGTGTTCCTTATGTCATAGTAAATAAATTTATCTTCTACCCACATATAAAAATATATTGAGTAAACATCTTTTTTGGTTCTTGACAATATCCACAAAGTGGTCCTATTTTATTACCAGGGACTAAAAATGACTTTGTGGATATTATCAGGGACCAAAAAAGATGTTTACTCAATTATGTTTTATATATGTGGATCTATACATATACAAGAGAGGAGAAAGAAAAAGAAAAACCATGAATTCTACACACTTTTATACTCAGATGCACGGACACGCTCCGACACGCTCGGACACGCGTCCGACACGCAGTCAACATTTGGGGACACGCGGTCAACTCTCCGACACGTTCCGACACGCGGTCAATATTTGGGGACACGCAGTCAACATTTGGGGACACGCTCGAACACGTTTTTTTTTATTTTTTTATTTTTTATTTTATTTTTTTAATCTTAATTTTATTTTGTTAACTAAATATAAAAGAAATAATTTATAAATTAATTTTTTTCTGTTATGAAATTTGACATTAAAAATTAACAAAGTACGAAAAATTATTTATACTTATATTTATGTTATGAAATTTAAATATTTGATTGATTATATGACTTATTATGGACTCTTATATGTATTAAATAAAAATTATATTATATATATTAAAAAATTTATTTAATATCAAAACGTGTCCCAACGTGTCGAAATACGATATTTTTTAGAATTAATGTGTCGGCGTGTCGTGTCGTGTCGTGTCCCGTGTCCCGTGTCCCGTGTCCGTGTCCGTGCATCATAGCTTTTATATACACGTAAGAGAGAAATTTATCTCATACAACATGAGAAATAATAAACCCATATTAATGTTATGCAACACAACGCGTGAATAATGCTCTAGGATATGTATACTTTTCGATAGAGAAATTGACATTTGATAACACAAATTACAAGGTCATGGCATGGCCAATCACTATCGACATGTAGGGTGAGTAAATTAACTGCTGATGAAGAAATTCAATTGAACATGATAAATCCTCCATCAACTAAATTGACACATTCATATCATCCAAATTATGTGCACTGTGGTCCAAAAATGTTCCCGCAAACACCCGATAATATACATTAATTACTTTCATTACTTTTTCGTACACAATATCCCATTTATCATCCTTGATAATTACACATCATTAATAACTATAATAGGCCTAAAGTCATTCCATCACATACATTAATATTTATATATACAAGGTTATTCAATAATATAATTACGTTTACATAAACTATCAAATTTAACTATTATATCATTAACATAATAATCAAATGAAGGAAGAAGACAAGTTTTTAAGGCCAATTTCAAGACCAATAGGAAATAGCCACCTTATTTTACTTTTTACAAAAGTTTCTAAAATATCTAAATTCAATTTACTTAATTAATCTTCTTGAAATTTCAATTAATTTCATGACTAAGGTATTTTCATAAATTCAAGATGCACAATTATAGTTTAATAATGTCACAATATAATATTAAAAAGATCCGGGCAATTTTTGCATAATTTCACTTTTGCCCTTATTCACAAACTCATTATATTTTTCCGAAAACATCAAAATAATTCAAATAATTATTTCTCTTGATTCTAAATACTTCTTTCAACATATATCCATTCCCAGAATATCTATATGATTTTTGAGTCTCTATGTAAAATTATACTGCGCTATTTCATCCACTAAAAATTGGTATTCATCAATTTTTCAGAAAAGTGTCTATCCACTTCCAAATCTCATTCTGAATCCAAATCCAACATTATTTTCACCAAATAATGTATAATTATATCATTTCATGATTTTTGGGTTCAATAATTGTCAAATTACCATTTTGTCATTCGAGTGTATTTTTACCCGTAATTCAGAATTTTCACCAATTAAGCCCTCTAATCCTCAATTTAATCGTAATAATACATTTTTAATTATGTGAGGTGTTATATTTGACTGAAAGAATATCATTCACAACCTATTCAAAATTTGTTGAAAGGAGGCACGTCAATAGCATTTGGTCATGAGTGAGCCATTCCATGTAGGCAGAACTCATCACGTTGTTTTCTCAATCTTCATCTGAATCGAAGTAAGGGTTCACAAGAAATTTGTGAAGATGATGAGAAGCAATGACAAGTTCTACTATTTGATTCCAGAATAGAAAATTGTCTTGAGTGAGTTTCACAAAAACTTGAAGATTGAAGAGAGACAGAGATAATTTTTGCTCCATAGACACTGAACGAGAAGATTGAGCATTGATTTCATTTGCACTGTGATTGATGCGAAAGACATTAGTGTGGAATGAATGGTCAGGCCCTCAAAAAGAGAACTTTCATTCCATGTCAAAAATTAGTGAAGAAGCCATGAATAATAAAGAAAAGTGTAGAGATGAAAAACAAAAAAATAAAATAAAATAAGAAGAGAGCGTACGAGAAAACCCTTTTGTACTAATATGTACGATAGAGTAAAGTTACTATTACAATTTGACACATGCTTTATTTAACATCAACATTGATGACTTGGTTTCCTGACCAACTATTAAGCTAACCCTAAATTGAATCAGTTATACGTTTGCTACAGCTTAACGGCTCAGATCAAATGTTGAGCTATACATTACTAAACAATAAGGACATAATAGTAAAGTTATAGCACATGATAAAGTTACATGAATACACTAGTAATTCATGTACCTTAAATTATTATATATTTTTTTAAAGAAAATATTACTCTCCTTTTACATAAGATCTCATCTCTCATTTTCTCTCACTTTGATTTCCATACCCCACCTTTTATTTATTTTTCCTTTTTTCTTGTAATGGTGAGATCCACCTATTTTCTCTCTACAACATAAGATAATTATCTTATGTTAAATGAGAGTAATAAAATCCTTTTTTAAAATGGACGGCGTAGATTTAAATTAATATGTTTTTTATAATAGCATAATATTTTTATATTTAACATAATTTATCTTAAAATATATATTATAAAAATATTCTTTAAATAATAGTGTTTGTATTTAAGTTTTTTTTATGAATTACTTATAATATTATTTAATTTCATATATTTTTATTTAAAAGTGTGTCTTTGCATATTCATATAACAACAAAATCATAAGACACAGACAACAAAACTACAAAAGTGAATTTTAAATATATTATGAAAAAAAAAATTCTTTAAATAATAGTTTTTGCATTTAAGTTTTTTATGAATTACTTATAATATTATTTAATTTCATATATTTTTATTTAAAAGTGTGTCTTTGCATATTCATATAACAACAAAATCATAAGACACAGACAACAAAAGTGAATAGTTTAAAGTCAGCTATGTATTTGGGAAAATATATTTTTCCATAAAATAAACTTCTCTAGATCAAAATCTGGATCGTATCTAGTTTTCCTTTTTTATATTAAAAATATTTAGTCATTCACACTTTTTCACAATTTTAATGACTTTCCATCGTCATCCTTGCCGTCCAAAATGTTCAGAAAAAAAGATAAAAAACTGAAAAGAAAAGAAAATGACACTGAAAAGTTCAACATTGATTAAATTTCCATTTGTGTGTACCAAAGCTGAAGCCACAGAACCACGCTATGTTGATAATTACCCCCACAGGAAACTATGCAGAAATCCTTTAGCTCTGCAGAAATTACCATTCCTTCTTCTTTTCAAACAAAGAGCTCGAAAAGTCAAAACCTTGGCCATTTCATATTTCATTCCCATTTCCTCAGGAGAATTAAATACTTGTAATTTTGAAACTGATCATACCTAACTTAATTATTATTTTATTTTGAAACCAAGAACACAAATGGTTATGTGATTCTACATGTTATGTTTTTAGCGAAGTAATTTAATACTCTCAAAATAATCAAGAATCTCTCCTCGTCTCCTTTCTTACGCCAATACTGCTTTTAGTTTATAGCATCTTGGACCAAACCTCTGGCCCACAAACTTAATCTGGTAGTTCTTGAGTGATTCAACTATACTTGATTGCATGTATTAAAAAAAAAAAATTATATACTTAATGCAATATATATATATATATATATATATATATATCTACATATATATATATGTATATATATATATATATATAAATAAATGTAAGGTTTTCAAAATAAAATGGTTTCCTTCTTTAACATTTAACACAACAAACTTAGGCCTACCATACAAATAAAATAAATATAAAATATCTCATTAATTAAACAATATTTCCAGCATGGGTCCAAATTATAAAAAGTCTATGACAATTTTTTTTTAAAACAGATTATAAAAATTCATGACAACAAAGATTGAAGCACATCACAAAAGTGAACCTTTCAGCTTGATTAACTATATTTTCGAACCTGCAAGTAAAATATCTGAAAATAAAATTAGTTATGCATTTCACTATGTTTACATTATGATTTTCAAATGAGTTGTTAAAGAAGCAATTTATACATTTTGTTTTTTTTCTTTAAATCATATTTATTTCATAACAATATTTCCTCGATAAACATAAATTAGCACGATAATATTATATAAATAATATTATATAAAAAATAAATTTTAGAATATAAATAATATTATATAAAAAAAATTATTTTATTTAAAAATTAGGCCACACATAAAAGTGTGTCGAAGGTCGGGCCAGGGCCAGGCTTTTCATAGGCCAGGCCGTATGAACCTATATATATATATATATATATGTATATATATATATATATATATATATATATATATGTATATGTATATATATATTTAAAGGGTTTAGTGTTTTTTTATGTAAAAGAAAAATTTATAAAAGTATGTGGGGCTCATACAACATCACAAATAATAAACTCATATTAATGTTATGCAAGACAACGCATGAATAATGCTCTAGGATATGTATACTTTTCGATAGAGAAATTCACATTTGATAACACAAATTACAAGGCCATGGCATGGCCAATCACTATCAACATGTAGGGTGAGTAAATTAACTGTTGATGAAGAAATTCAATTGAACATGATAAATCCTCCATCAACTAAATTGACACATTCATATCATCCAAATTATGTGCACTGTGGTCCAAAAATGTTCCCGCAAACACCCGACAAATTTAGGTTAGTGGACGGGACAGACTGTAAAGCTAGCTTATGGCACTGTCATGAAGTTTCTTATTAGATATTTTACAAGTGATACACATAATAAAACTTTTTTTTTTTTTTTTGCAACAATAGTAAAAGTATGTTATTTAATTAATGTAATAAACATGCGGTATAAAAGGGTGAAATTCTTCTACTTGAGGTTAAACTATATAAAAAATTACTCGTGTCATTTATCTTGAATAAGCATTTATTCATATTAACTCAAAAAACAATTCACTTTGACGTAGGTCATCCTTGAATTTATAACGATATATCTAAACAAACTTAATATATATCCCAACTTTTATTAGCTAGCAATCCAATGCAAGTGCATGCTTGAGATTACTGATTACACTGTCTAGCATTTGCCAAACTGTAATCAGAGAAAGAACCTCCAATAACATTAGTAGACTTTAGGTGGACTACTACCATATTTCAGGACCATTAAGCATATGATTATACATTACACTATGATGCATTTGACCTTCACACTATTGGGTATTCATCGACATTGTTCATTTCATATGGTTTAACGTTTGGAGGTTGCTTTGAAACTAAGTTGAAAGCTTTGTTTTTTGGACAGCATATGCATTGGTATATTTTATAAGGAATTTAATGTTTCTTACTAAATAAAATTATTTCTTACACATATAAAGTAGGGAAAAATATTTGGTATTGTCATTATAAGAAAGAGATAGACACACACAAAATATTATTTAAAATTTAAATTAAAAAAAACCACTTACTTTCTCTCCCATGAATTTTTGTTTCTTGTGTCTTTATCTTAAAATGACATAATTTATGTCATTTAAAATTATAAACATCAAACCCATATTTTTATGTGAAAACTGTTTGTCATTTTAAATGATATAAAATTATATCATTTTAAGAGAGAGATAGACACAAAATAATTTTTTATTTAAAATTTAAATTAAATAAAATCATCAACTTTTTCTCTCCCATGATTTCCATTTTGTTGTGTCTATCTTTCTCCTAAAATGACATAACTTATATCATTTAAAATGACAAACATCAAACTCATTTTATTAGTTATTTAGCTTTATCTTCCTCTCTTAACATTCTCATTAAAATCAAACCACTTTGTTGATTATAGAGAACACGGGAAATAAGGGGGTGCTTTATTAGTATTGGGTTGTCTAGATTAGTCTCATCTACATTTTGATTTAGGATTGAGTGCAAGCCTTCGAAATTATTTTTCTTATCGAAAGGTTATGTGTTTGAGTTTGAAAATTAAATTTTTTATATAAAATTAAAAATAAGATCGAATATAACCGATTCTCATTTCTTATTTTCACAAATTCGGAACCTTGTGAATTGGAATTTGTACTTTTTGCCTTTGATATTAACTAGGGTTGTCTTAAAGCATGGTTTCAAATATTTAAATTTTCATTATTTTTTGACAAATGTTTTAAGGTGGGGGTTACAAAATTTTAATATAAAATAAAGCACTCAACTCTTGAGTTGAAGAAGTAATGGGACCAGAATGTTCGGACTTTGGATAGGATTTTAAGTGAGAATGGATTGATGATGAGGGAAAGAAACGAGTGTGAAGGAAAGTACATAAATAGAGTTTTTATTTCATTTAAAAAAAATTTTAAACATCAAAACATGGATAATGGATTGAGTCGCTTTTTTTTACTATCAATATAGATAATTTATATATATTTGAATCAAAAATTATGTTATTTTATGTTATTATAATTTTTTAATCCAAAATAATATCATTTTAAGAATAAATTATAAACGTAGATAATTTATCTATATTTATTATAAAAAATATTAAAACCATAATGGACTGGCGTAACTTTTTCCTTGTCTTTTCTTTCCTTATCCCTTTGTAGCTGTCATTTTCAAGCATTTTACCATGTCTCTTTGCGTCCAACTCCTTATTTTGGGCGTAACTGCGTCCAACTCCTTAGTGCTTAGCTACAATGTACGGACATGGTACACGACACGATATGATAGGTTGACACGTTAATTTTATAAAATATCATATTTTAATATGTTGGGACACATTTTGATATTAAATAAAAATTTTAATATATATAATATAATTTATATTTAATACACATGAGAGCCCATAATAAGTTATATGACCAATCAAATATTTAAATTTCATAACATAAATATAAATATAAATAATTTTTCGTACTTTGTTAATTTTTCATATCAAATTTCATAAAAGAAAAAAATTAATTTATAAATTTTCTTTTATATTTAGTTAACAAAATAAAATTAAGATTAAAATAAAAATAAAAACCTGTTCGAGCGTGTCCTAGAACGTGTCCGAGCATTGACCGCGTGTCCAAAAAAATTGACTACGTGCCGGAACGTGTTAGTGTTGATCGCGTGTCCCCAAATATTAACCACGTGTCGGAGCATGTCGGAACGAGTCCGTGTCGGACACGTTCCGACACGCAAATTTTTTTAAAAGTCTCGTATCCGGGCTTTGTAGGTCCTTAGTGCATATGGGAGGGTTCAAGTTCTGAAGTTTTGAATTAATGAAGTTTTTTTTTTATAATTTTTGTTCACATTCACTTAAAAAAATATTGTATGGCTGCAACCCACATATACCAGTATTATAGTTATACAATTTTTAACTTCGAAATTGCAAGGAAACTCTTATAGTTAAAATGAAAACTAAATTAGTAACAAGAGATTAGGTTTATCTACAACAATATCATTCATGCACTTTATTTTTACATTTCTCGTTTTACGCCTTTCTTTGTCGAGTAAAAAGAAAAGATACAAACACTGTATCTTATTTGTTTCTCTTTTTCTTTCTAAAGATGTAAAGAGAGAAATAAAAAAGTATTATATAAATAATATTTTTGTTTTAAAAAAATATATATAAAGATCATGTTCCACTTTTCTCTCTCCTTTTCCTTAAAACATGTGCAAACTGACAAATGTGTATGAACAGATAAATGTAAAAATGTTATGTATGAATAAAATAAAAATATAATATAATAACGGATATCACAATAGTGTAAAAATAAAATAAAATTGAATAAAGTATTTTTTGTGTCTTGAATTAATATCACAAAGCTAATTTAAGCAGGGAAAAAATTGACTCGTGGTCATTCTGAAATTCAAAATAGACAAGTGTTAATTTTTTGAGGGACTAACGTGATATTTTTTTATTTTTATTTTAGAGGGATCATGATTTCGACTAACTCAATTTATTTTGAATTTAACCATGAATCAATTTTTTTCTAAGGGATCAAAATGGACCCCTTGATTTTTGTTAAAGGGGCAAAAAGTACTTTACTCAAAACAAATTTATACCGATTTTAACTGTTAATTTTTATATATATGATAGTTGTAATTTATTGGATTATATTAATAATTAATTATTAATTCTTAATAAATTATAACCGTTAGATATATGAAAATTAATGGTTAAAATTTGATGTAAAACTTATTATTCTTATACTGATGTAAGTTGATCTTATCCTATATAATAATATAGAAATAATTTCTCATATCATATGAGATAAAATTATTTCATGCAACACACAAAAAGTGGATGAGATTTTTTTGTTTTTATCTTCTCATTTATCTCATGCAATATGAGATACGTATTCCTCCTACTAATAAGTAATCACACACATTTATTTAAGGAAAAATAAGAGGGATTAGTTTTTTCTTTCTTTCTGTTTTACCCAAACAGAATGGTATTCATATTTGTATATCTCTTTGCACCGTCTTAAAGGGAAAAATATAATATGGTCCAGGATTTTGTGGTTCCTCCAATAACAACATGACACTTGTATTAATTTTTTATTTTCCTTTTTTTCTTTTCTCTCTCCTCAAATTTTTTCTCTCTATCTCTCTCTTCCGTCCCACCCAATCACAACTGCTCAGGGAGCACTAAATTTTCGCTCTTCGTAATGAGAGGGGGATGAAAAAGGAAGTTATGAAACATGATTTTTTATTTTTTTTAAATAAGGTATCAAATTAAGAAGAAATATGAAAATATAATGTCCGAGTAATAAGGAGAGGTAATGACAATATGTGATATAAGTATTGATCAAAACCGATTTTACAACTGAGCCGATCATGTGATCTTCCTCTATACAAATGGCCTGGAACCGCCTTGGGTCAGAGCATCTTGCAGTTGGAGCATCTTTAACGCATGGGTCTTCAATATAACAAGATGGAAGGTGTACTTGCAAGACACTCTGACGCTCAAGTTAGATTTGGTTCAAGTAAGTTTTATTATGTAGAAGAAGATGTGCCCCTTGGGTTAACACATGTATTTATATTGGAGAGATGACCGGTTTGGGAGATGTCTTTCTTCATAGTGAATGCAGAGATACCTCTTTATTGGTTCTTGTAAGAGGCTTGGAGATAATATTTGCAGAAGTATGTAGAAGGAATAGCTTGTTGTCATATGGATTTTACTATGGCTGTTTATGGGCTGCAGGTTCAGCTGGTGCTTCCATAGCCTTATCTCATTATGTCAGGCTATCTTGGTAGAGTGGTGGCAAGCTGATGTTGTATTCCGTTTATTTGTTCAATGGCACGGTGGATTTTTATTAGTTCATGTGATTGCTTCCTTATCTCTAAGGGGGCGTTTGGTAGAAGAGAAAAAAAAAATTTATCCTGGAATCATGATTTCCGAGAATATAGTTGGGAATTGTTTTTTCCTGAGAATATTACTAAAAAGCTGTTTGGTAGACCAAAAATTTTCTGGGATTATTGGATTAAATTTACTGAGTTTGTGTTTGGTTGAGGTAGAAAATTAACGGGAATATGTGTTCAATTTACGAAATTAACCCTTCCCGTTCATAACATTTTTGTTTTTTTCAGCGTCTACAGCATCCTTCATTTCCCTCTCTCCTAGCTCTCTGTATCGAATCAAAGTCGTTGTCCATCAAAGTTGTGTGTGTTCAATTCGTAATGCATGATTCTTTCAAGTTTGATGCTTTCAATGCTGGTCCAAGTATATGTTTGGGGAAGGATTTGGTATACCTACAGATGAAGTCCATCGCCGCCGCGGTGCTGCTCTGCCACTGGCTTGTGGTGGTCCCTGGCCATTTGGTGGAGCAAATGATGTCACTCACGTTGCTTTCACCGGAAGGAGGAGAGGCTATCAGAGATTTTTGCAACTCGATTCAAGTCCTCAGCAACACATGTCACGATGCAACAAAGGGTACAAAGGTCTGAAAAAAGTGTTAAGTTTTTCCATGAAACCAGATTCCAAAAATACCACCTATTTTGTGGTATTTGTTGATGGTATTTTGACTTTTATTTTACACTACAATCAAAAAGCTCGGCAAACTGGAATCATGGACAAATTTTTACATTTACCTCTACCAAACATAGAAATAGTAGAATAGCAAGTGAGCTTTTCCAGGATTTCAAAAAAAGTACACCTACCAAACGCCCCCTAAAGTTATGTTGAAGGGCGATTTGGGCCCGATGGTAACATCGTGCCATCGCGCGATTGATGACATCGCGCCTCATTCTAGGCCTGGTGAGTTTGAGCCTTGTTCTATGAATTTTGGCCTTTGACGGGCCTATCATATTTTATCCAGTTTAAGTATGTACCAAAAAATAAATAAATTATATACTCTCAAAATATTATAATTAGTTTACTAAAATTATAATTCGTTGATAGTATAGTTATGCATGTCATGCCATCAAATTAACTTAAAATATTGTATAATAATACAAATTCATTCAAGTGTAACTTAATAATTTTGGAATACATGAAAATTCCTTTTTTTTTGTAAAAAAAATGAAAATCTCTTCTTTTATTTGGATAAATTACAAATATATTTACGAAAGATAATTGTATTCGAATTGAGAATATTCATATCTTGCTAAAATTAACTCTGAATTGAACTAATTTCCTTTGCTATGATTTTTTTTTTTTAAAAAAAGAAAAGAATGGTTACGTGAAAGGAAGTAGGGGCAGTGACGGTCCCACACTGGAGCCAACAAACCCGTGCCCTACGTAGGTACGAGACGGTGTGATGCTTACCAAAACTCAACCCTCAATTATTTTCCTCACACTTCTCTTCGCTCCAACTCCATCCTTTTCACTCTCTCTTATCAATCTTTTCCGTACAGAGCTCCCTTCAACCCCACCCACACAACACAACTCAACTCAGCTCATCACACTGTGAATAAGATGTTAGTTCACTATTACAATTTGAAACATGTTATATTTGATTTAAGTGTTTATTAATATGACTAACATGAATATAATCTCATTTTTCTTAAACCATGATATTGATACACTAAATGAATTGACTACATAATCTAAATCATAAGAAAACATTTATAATAAAACTCTCAGTTTCATTTATTAAATACAATTATAAGAGTAAATACTTTTTTCGGTCCTCATCAAATTTTACGATACCCACTCTAGTTCCTAGCAAATAAAAAGGTTATTCGTGGTCCCAAAAAAATTTAAATTGAACCCATTTTAATTATTTTGCGGGACTAATGTGGATCTTTTTTGAATTTGTGAGGATCGTCAATTTTAAATTTATTAAGAAGCACGAATAGTAGAGACTAAAAAGGTATCATAAAATTTACTTGAGTACAAAATAATGATATTTACTCCAATTATAATTAAGACTAAGAGGCTTTTTAGTAATTATATTTTCTAAACTTTGATATTTTTTTATAAAAACTGTGGCTTGGTTCATTTATTAAATACAATTATAATCAAGACTGTGGGGTTTCTCTTAAATTGAACACCTCCTATCTTGTTTGAACTCTGAACAGTGAAGAATTGCACTTGAGTGATTCACACCGCCCCCAAAACAGCGCGTGCACTCTCTCTCTCTACCATTTCCTCAACCACATTCAAATTTTTGCTACTACTTAGGTTGTTTTGTTCCACCCTCCCTCGTTTCATTCATATACAAAAACACAAGCAGCACAAGAAGCAACCACGTTTCTCCATCTTCAAACTCAAATCTCGCCACAAAACACTCTTCTCTCTGCTCTCCACTCTCTTCTTTCCTTGTCTCTTTCTTAACCCTTTTCTCTGTCCTATATACACCTATACCTGTAACCGCACACATATTTGAAAGAGAGAGAGAAAGCTTTGTGCTTTTTCATAGAATCACCACCCCATTTGCTTCTAATCCTTCAAGCAAACCTACATTTTCCATTTCAAGAAGAGATTCCATCTGGGTCTCTCTCAAAACCCCCCACCTTTGATGATGGATGCTGCTTCTGCTGCTGCTGCAACTGCCTCATCCCCTGCCATATCCATCCAAAACCAAAAGTCACCATTTCAAGACCTTCCAGAAGCTTCCCCAAAGCCTCACAAGAAAAGCTTCGTGACCACTCTAATGGAAGCTGCCACTCTTCGCACCCCTTCCTTCAGAGAAGACAACTACTTTGTCTCCCTTCTCAAGTCTTCAGAGAAGAAAGCACTTCAGGAGCTTAAGGACAAGCTCCTTGCTTCTTTTGATGGTGCTGCTTCTGATGCTTCCATGTGGGGTGTTCCTCTCCTTGGTGAAGATGATAGAGCTGATGTTATACTCTTGAAGTTTCTGAGAGCCAGGGACTTCAGGGTTGGTGATGCTCTTAACATGCTTCTCAAGTGCTTGGCTTGGAGGAAAGAGTTTGGTGCTGAAAACGTAGTTGAGGAAGACTTGGGGTTCAAAGAGCTTGAAGGAGTGGTAGCTTATATGCGAGGGTATGACAAAGAGGGTCACCCCGTGTGCTACAATGCTTATGGGGTGTTTAGGGACAAGGACATGTATGAGAGGGTTTTTGGGGATGAAGAGAAGCTGAAGAAGTTCCTTAGGTGGAGGGTTCAAGTTCTTGAAAGAGGAATTAAGCTTCTTCATTTTAAGCCTGGTGGTGTCAATTCTCTCATTCAGGTCACTGACCTCAAGGATATGCCTAAGAGAGAGCTTAGGGTGGCTTCTAACCAGATCCTCTCCTTGTTCCAAGACAACTATCCAGAAATGGTGGCTCGCAAGGTATTATTCTGTTTCTTTGATTTTGTTGTTTTGTTTGAAATAGGGATAGGTTGATTTGGTAAATTGAGTTGGTTGTTGTTTGCTTGTTCTCAATGTCATATCATCTATGTGACAAAATTTTTCACTGTTTTCTTTTCTCGTTTGATTACTTTTGCTTTTGTTGGGGGTCAGATTTTCATCAATGTGCCCTGGTACTTCAGCATGTTGTATTCGATGTTCAGTCCATTTCTGACTCAAAGAACTAAGAGCAAGTTTGTGATCTCTAAGGAAGGAAATGCTGCAGAGACACTCTACAAGTGAGTTCATGGTTCCATCCTAGCAACCTATATTCTGTTCTAGAATCTTCCTAATTGTAATTTTTCTGTCATTTTATTTTAACCTTATGCTGTAGACTATTTTGGTTGGCCTTGTTCCTCTCATTTTTTATTTTCTATATTAACATTGCAAAGTGGCTCTGAGATCCCTTTTCTGCTTTCTACTGTTGTTTGGGATTTTATTTCCTTAGCCTTCATTTTGTAGTAGCAATTATAATTCCTACTTTCCTTCTATTTCCATTTTGGGTTTGGTTTCTGAAAGAAGTTGTTTTCTATGCTCAGATTTGTGAGGCCTGAAGACATTCCTGTTCAGTATGGAGGACTGAATCGGCCTAGTGATTTGCAGAATGGTCCCCCAAAACCTGCTTCTGAGTTCACAGTAAAAGGAGGGGAGAGAGTGAACATACAAATAGAAGGAATTGAGGTGATGATTCACCCCATTTCATCTACCATTCCCTATGCATATTATGATTACTCCTTTTGTCATGCAAATGTTTTTCCTTTTCAGACAAATTATTTCTTTTTTTGAATTTTTGTTTTTCAATTTAAAGCTTGAACCAAGAAGGGCCGGCTTAGCTCAACGGTAAGCTTGCTTGCCGTGGTGTGTCAGGTCGTGGGTTCGAATCAGTCTCTCTGCAAAAAGCAGGGGAAAGACTGCCTAAAATATTCCCTTTCCCAGATACTCACGAAGTGATTATTTGAACTAGGTCGGCCCTTAATTTAAAGCTTGAACCAAGCATTTAAGCTTTTTGTTTTTTATATCCATGGAAGATTAGTTGGTAATTTACTTCTTGTTGGGTGAATTAGGCTGGTGCAACAATTACATGGGACATTGTGGTTGGAGGGTGGGACTTGGAATACAGTGCTGAGTTTGTCCCAAATGCTGAAGGAAGCTACACCATAGCAGTTGAGAAGCCGAGGAAGATTGGAGCCTCAGAAGAAGCAATCCACAACTCATACACTTCAAAAGAATCTGGCAAAATGGTACTCTCTGTTGATAACACTGCTTCTAGAAGGAAAAAAGTTGCTGCTTATCGTTATGTTGTCCGCAAATGCAGCACCATTAAAGATGGCCATTAAGCCTCTCCTAGTTTCTAGTAGCTTTTTAATGTTTTGCTCAAGATGTTTCTTTCTCCTGCTTTTTTACTTTTTTGGAGGGTCTCATTTATGCTTCTGAACTTGTTTAAAGCCTTATATAGAGGTATTTATTAACTAGTAGTGTACTAATGTAATGTAAAAAAAAAAAGAGAAAAATGGTGGGTAGTATATTGCTTGGTATAGAAGAAAAGCAATTAAGTTTGCTTATATAGCATACCATACTACTCTTTGTCCTTTTGTTCGTTTGTGAGCATGTGACCTTTGCCATTGTCCTTTGGGACACGTGGGGTATTGAGATAGAGACAGAGAGATTGGCTATTTGGCATTGTGTATGTATGTTGCAATCTATGAGGAATCACTTTATGAAGGCGCAATCTACAATTTATGATTTGGAAGTTCTGTTTTTGTGTTGTGTTTGAATGGTTAAAGGAAAGTACTTGAGAATTGAGATGTGTTGCACAGAAATGAAAAGGGAAAATTGAAGGGTGATAGATATTGACTGGACCATGTAATGTAAGGTGGGTTTGCTTTTATTTATGGATTTGATAATGAATAAATGGACCAAGTTGGTGACGAGAATTCCAAAAAAAAAAAAAGAAGCGGGAAGAGTTCACGGGTGGTAACTGGTAACGTGTTCAGGGAGTCAAAATTTTTGATGGTGGAGCCTTTTCCCTACTTTCCTAATGTTTTTGAGTGAAGTCTGTTCTTGTTTGGTGAACCATTTGGCCATTTACCTTTTCTTTTTAAATTATGATTCTCTTCTCTGCTACCCTTTACTTTTTTTTGCCTCCTACCTAATGAAACTCATTTAGATTTTACAAAAAAATATGGTAGGCTTTGCCTTTTAATATTGTATCTCAGTGCTGAAAGCCAAGGCTTAAAAAGTAGAAAGTAACGGTGTTGATTGTTTTTTGGTTTTTTTTTTTCTTAAAACAGTTTTGTAAAATAATTATGGAAAATGTTGTTTTTTATGCCAAATTTTTTTCTCTTTTTGAAAGTTAAAAACAAAAACAGAAAACAAAAACAATTCAGACATGTTCTCTAAATTTGATTCTAAAAACAAAAAATAGTTATAATTTTTAAAATAATTTTTACAAAACAGGACTTACCAAATGAGTTTTTTAAACTTTTCATTCTAAAAACTAAAAAACTGGCTTAAAAAGTAGAAAGTAAATATCTATAATAATATTGTAATTTTGCATATTGGGCTGGTAAACATTGTCTTCTCATGAATCTCATAATGGACTTCATTTATCGTTGTTTGCTGGGACAATTGTACACCTCTAATTCAAACCAGCATTGGTGTCATTGAAAATTGAATATTGGGGGAATAAATTGTCATATAAAAATTGGTCATTTATTGTATCTACTAATAATCATCTCATAATTCTCTAGAAACAAAGAAAGAATCACATATTTCACGAGAATAGAGGACTATTTTGCAAACCTAATCTGAATCAACAACACTATTCCAAGTTTGGAATCCAGGGGTTTAGTAATGTTTATGTTATCTATTTAATAAATTGAGGGAAGAAAAAGAGCATAGTCCATGGAAAAAGAAGTGAAAATAGATATAAAAGTAGGTGCTCCATTGAACTCTTGGGTACCCAAGCCACAAAAAAAAAAAATGAGCCCATTTTTGGCTGATAAAATAAAATCACACCAGAATTTAAAAGTCCAAGTACTTGGCTTTTTTGAATTTATATTACTATTCCACCTTCAGAATAAGCATCATTATGAATAAATCTAGTGGTGAGACATGAATCTTATCATTGATGACAATCAAAATAGTGGGAAGGATTGGTCAATAACGGTTACAGTGTTTCCCTTCATTTTGTTTTCCCCCTTTTCATGTTTTGGTAGCCCCAGGGTGTGATCTGAGAAGTGACAACCACTATTTCTTTTGAGATATATGCTGATTTTGCCTACTATTTTATGTGTTTATGTCAGAACCATGATCTTCAACCCTTCATGTAGAAGGCCGATCTCCACTGAAAATATGTTTTGTGGGATTTGAGTTGTTCTGGCTGAGTTATTGAACTTCAACCCCCTTAAGATACGGGTATGATTGTGATGGGCTAGGATTAGTGGCCCAAGTTTTAGTGGCCCAAGTTTAGCAATGCAAAATTAGTTAGTGAATTAGCTAGTTTGTTATGGAAATTATTCTAGAATATTCCTAAATAATAGAATATAAGGAGGGGGTGTGGGAGTGTGAGGTATGCAATTTTCAGAATATTTGAGTAGGATTTTGGGAAAAGGATCTCTTGGGATCTCTTTAGCCTAGGTGTATTGGCTTGAGAGTGAGTGAGGTCTTTTGGTGTGTATTTTCATGGTTGTATTTCCTATATTGTTGTTAATAGAAGTGTTACTTTACTGTTAATTGTTATTATTCTTGCTGTGAATTTCTGGGTTCCATCAATTGGGTATCAAAGAACTACATTCCTGGGAGTGCTCTTTGATATACAGATCTGAAAAAAAAAATGAAATACAGATTTACAGCAATTCCAAAATTCTTTGGAGAAGGAGGAGATCATGAAGCTTGGGGATGGCTGATCGATTTGGAACAATATTTCCAGATCGAAAGAATCAATGAAGATAAAAAATATAGGGAAGCTGTGAGAGGGCTAAGAGGGAGTGCGTTCGATGAATATCAAGGTTGGAAATGGTTTAGTCTTACTGCAAACTTGAAAAAGTTTGAGAAGGCGTTCATAGAAAAATATTTACCTGAAATTGTATTGGTGGATGATACAGAATTGCAGACGTCAGAAACCTTGAAAGAAGAAGAAGCAAATGAAGAAGAAAGAGGGGACAGATCTGAAAAAATAGAAGGAGTAAAAAAAGAACGACACGAAGAACAGCAAACAGAAGAGAAAGATTGCGACTCAAATCCAAACAGAAATACGGAAGAAATGCAAAAGAAATCAACAACCAAACTAGAGATGGAGCAAATCAAGGAAGGAGAAGAGCAAAACAAAAGAGACAACAATAGTGGGACTGTAGTCCAGTCTTCACGCAGTGGTGCGATAGAAGAGATATACGGCGGCGAGTGGCATGAAGTAGGATTCCGACGGCATACGTGGGAGGAGAAGGCAGATGAGGTTGGAAGCGGACATATGGGAAGATCGTTTGCTACAACAACCTAGGGTTGGCAAAAACGAGTCAACTCATCGGATTGGCTCGTAACCCGCCAAAAATGAGCCAGGTTGGGTTGGCAAAAACGAGTTGCCAACCCGTGAAAAAATGAGCCAACCCGCGGGTCAAACGAGCCAGCTCGCGGGTTGAGTTTTTTTTATTATTATTATAAAAAATACATAATATACAAAAATGGACAAAACTCACATATGTTGTCATCATTTTTCTTCCTTCTCTAAACCTAAGTCCATAATCTTCTCACATCCCTGCCATTTTTATATTGTTAGGCTGTGTTGGCTCTGTTTGGTTCAAATATCTTACCCACTTGGTAGTAAGTGGTTCTGATTGTTTCTTGATGTTGATGCAAATTTGTTGTGAAGAAAATTAGAAATTAAAATATTTTGCTTTTATTTCTTATTTTATAACCCTTTGTTTAAGATAATGGAAGCCACATAACTGGTGCATTAATATTACAGGGTCATTTAAATAGGCTGAAAATGAGCCAACCCGCGAGCCAATTTTCGAGCCAACTCGCGAGCTATTTTTTCGAGCCAACCCACGAGCCATATTTTTGAGCCAACCCTAACCCGACTCGGTCGGGTTGGGTTGGGTTTTCTGGCTCATTTTTTCTTTTCGAGCCAACCCTAAACCGACTCTTTTTTTCGGATTGAATGCGAGTTGGGTCGGGTTGGCCCGTTTTGCCAACCTTACAACAACCCAAGCACAGAGGCTCAAAGAAACGGAAGAAGAAAAAAAGAAAGAAGAAGATAAAGAAAAAATATAAGAAAGCTACGAAGACGATGAAATCAAAGAGGAAGGAAAAGGTTAGGGAATTTGGGTATGGGGTTGAACCATACGACTCGGCCCCAAATGATACTGGTGCAAGGCCCATTTTTGGAAATTCTAACGAACTAAAGGATCAGATCCAATTTGCTGGTCCGTCTCACTTAGGCTCAGATAAGAATTCGGTTGGAAATGGGCCTAGGTCCAATGGAGGAGGAGTGGGCCATTATTTTCAAGCTACCCCTACAACTCAATCTATTAATCTGACATTAATAGCCGGAGGGGAATCAAATAATAGGCTAAATGGGAGAACAAATATTGGGCCTTATCTGAACCAAAGTAAGCCCAATACATCTGGATTGCTCTTTCAAGTGAGTGGGCTGCAAAGACAAATCCATGACCCAATTGGCAACACACAAAACACCAAAACAGGGGCAAGGGAATTCAGCAGCAGCGCTTCTCTTACTTCAATCATAACTTGGTCTATATGCTTCAAGCAATGGGACCCTGGTGGATGTTCAATTACATCTCCTATCATCTTCCTCACCTTGAGGACAAGGTGAATTTTGAATGGGGAGTATTGATAGACTAGGATTAGTGGGCCCAATTTTAGTAATGCAAAATTAGTTAGTGAATTAGCTAGTTTGTTATGAAAATTATTCTAGAATATACCTAAATAATAGGATATAAAGAGGGGGTGTGGGAGTGTGAGGTATGCGATTTTCAGAATATTTGAGTGGGGTTTTGGGAAAGGATCTCTTGGGATCTCTTTAGCCTAGGTGTATTGGCTTGAGAGTGAGTGAGGTCTTTTGGTGTGTATTTTATGTATTTTCAAGGTTGTATTTCCTATATTGTCGTTAATAGAAGTGTTATTTTACTATTAATTGTTATTATTCTTGCTGTGAATTCCTGGTTCCATCATATTGCTATCCACTCATAACCCCAAGCAAGCCATGAAAGTTGTGATTCAGAGTTGGCACTAGATAACCCTCCACGAGCTTCCCATTCTTCCTTTGATTCTATTCTACCATACTATTTCCATCTATAATTTCATTGTCTACGGTGGGGGATAAGCCTCATCGTCGAGAGGGAAAACCCCGGATCACCAGCTAAGGCGTAAAAGGGGAAATTCCTTTTTTTAACTTAGAGAGGCTAAAAGATCATTTATTTTGGCCCCATATTGTCCTCTGCTCTATCAGCTGAGCTGTCCCGATCATTCTTGACGCATCATACTCATTTTATTAGATTACTGTAATCTATGTCAACTAAAAAAACACCAAGAAAAAGAAGACTTTGTAAGTTTCAATACAATAATAGTAATGATTATGGATTGTTAATCATATGAGGATTCCTTGACATTTCTGGATTAAGAGCAATACAGGTGCTTCCTGCGATGTTAATTGTCCCCACTTACATTGGATTGGTAGTGAGTCAAAACAGGTAGATCATTCAGAAAAAAGCATATGACTGCAATATCATCAACCTTGAAATGAGGATACTTAATTTTCCAAGCCCATGTAGCACGCTTTACTAATAATTTGGCTGCTACGGACCTATTTGGTGCTGAAGCAACTAATTTTATTACTTCATTGTTTGTTAGCACATCCCATACCTGTAAAAAAGAGAAGTTTGGACCTTTAACTATATACATGTAAAAGGTGGTTCATGCTTGAAGTCTTTTTATGTAGAAGCTATATACTATGAATTCATTGGCCCTAGTTATTTCATTTCTTGCACTATTTGATCAAATATTTTCATACATTTTTGGATTGAGAGGTATAAGAATTGAGTGAAAGTCAAAAAAGGTCAAAAAAGACCCAACAATCAGTTATTACTAACTAATAATTCTTAATCTGTAACTGATTATTCAAGATCTAAAATTCAAAGTTGACAATACTTACCCCATCAGTAGCCAAAACCACAAATTCATCCTTCTTGGTAAGTTTTCTAGAAGAGACATCGGGAACTGAGGTGAGGCCATAATCTTTGAGGCAAAAATCTCCAAAGGCTCTTGACATAGCTAATCCTGGGCAATTATCTTCAGCCATCCATATTCTGTTTACACCTGGATCTTCTTCTGCAGCAAAAACTCTACCTCCACAATTAATTATTCTAGAAGCTTCACCTGCATGACATTGAAGAAGAAAAGCTAGTTAGAGGTAGACTTGATAGGCTTGTAAAAGATTGCGGAATTGAGATCAGTACTAAGTAAGTCCTACTTGGAATATCTGGGGTAAAGTCAACAGTAAGTTGAACAGGAATGAGCTGGTTATCATCCCCTCTTGTGCAAAGAACTGCACGAGAATCCCCCAAATTGCCAACTATAAGCTGGTCACCCTGAAATTTTAGAGGGAAAAAGGATGTGGTTATGATTGTTTCTTGCAAAAGCATATGAAACATTGACACTGACAATAAGGTAATGCAATTGTGAATGTGAATGTCTAGTTATACCCGTTTAATTACTGTTACTGCAGTGCTTCCACCACTATAATCAGTGTCAATGTTTCTAGCTAGGTCTTCATCCATTTCCTTGAAGGACCTCACAAAGCTTCCCTCCCATGAAGCAAAGGACATGTTTTGGTTATCCTCACCATTAATGCCTGTGTATGTAGCATTAGAATCGTAGTGTTTGAGGACCTTTTGTTGTTGTGACAGTTTGATTGCTGCAGAGAGTTTTGAGGGTAGATTGTCACGTGTATACTGTGAAAACTTGTGTCCTAGAGGACCATGACCATCAAACACACCACAAAAGGTCATGCCTTTTTCTCCAGTAAAGTCCTAAAAATGTATCATATCGAGCATTAATCAGAGCCATGTATTTCATCAATTAAGAAGCATCATCCTTTAATAATAACCATAGCATTATGCCTTAATCCAAGTAATTACTTAAAAAAGTTAAAAATAATTGTAAAGTGTAGCAAATAAATAAGGGAAAAATAAATATAAAATCAGTGTGTGTTGCCACCTATTTAAAAAAATGAGAACATAATAAATAAATATAAAATCATTGCAATGAGAACATTATAATTATAATGAAGCAAAAACCTGTGAAAAAGGAGCCATTGAGAAGAGAAAACAGATTTTACGGCACAAGAATAGATTGAAAACTTGAAAACCAATCAAAATTATAATTTATTCAAATAATTAAAAAAAAAACAGAAAAATGAAAAGAGAAAATGAAACCAAATCTACAAACATATACATGAAGAATCCTACCTCCCAAACTGTCAATGCATCTTGATTAACTCCTTTTGTACCCTTTTGGCTGCACATTGATACAAGCTTGGAGGATCCTCTCCACACACCTTGTTCGCATACAGAACCATTGTCACGGTTACTTTCACACTCCACATCATACACCTTGTCTACAAACGAAACATGGCAGCTGCAACAGGTTCCCATGTTTTACATACATGCACAACAACAATTTCCAAAATATAAAGAGGGCCCCACAAAATTCCAACGAATACCCAGTAAATTTCTGGAGAAATCAAGCGAGAATGTGAAGGAAAAATTGGATTTTTTTTTCGCAAGGACTAAAGAGGGTCAGATTGATTCAGAGGCAGTGGAAGGTGGCGGGAAAATTGGCCAAAAATGCATGCAAGGAGTTGACGGAAAAGAACAGTGACAAGGAAAAAGGTTGCGTCGTTGAGAAAAAAAGGCTGATGACACCTTAAATTTGGATAAAACTTAAACGATGTTTATCTTTGCAAGTTTGTTTGTGTGCACAGCTGTAAACCTAATTTAGAGATTAAGTTGAGTTGGATGCGTTTTAATCTAGATTAAGATTTTCATAATCTGACTTATACTAATTTTGTAGGTAAAATTAGATTGAAATCTCATATGACAAAAAAAGTTTCTATTTTCTCTATATTTAGTAGGGAGACACTATACTCACACAAAAAAAAAAAAAAAAAATCTTTTTGACTTATAATATTTTTGTTATGGTTACGTCAAAATCCTTAGAATTATTCTAATTAAGCTAGTAGTGGGTTAATTAATTTTGAATATCCTCACACCGTTGCAATCAAATGATAAGAATCAATCAAATGTAACTTACACCTTATGTTGCACCGATACTAATACAGGACACGTGACACGATACGACACGACACGACTCCGACACGTTAATTCTAAAAAATGTTAGATTTTGACATGTTAGGACACGTTTTGATATTAAATAATATTTTTAATTTATGTGGTATATATATTATATTTAATATTAAATAATTTAATAAAAAAATGAATCTAAACTTATAATATTCATAAATTTTACAAAAAACCCATAACATATCCCAAATATTTATATTAAACTCAATAAAATAGTAATCGTAATTCAACGAATCTAACAGTTTGAACTAAAAACTCAAGGCAATGTATCCTTTAAATCTTTTTTTTTTAATTTCTATAACGTGTGTTGGAGTGTCGGGAAGTGTCGGAGTGTCCGAAAATGTCGGAAAGTGTCGGACACGACACGTCAAGGTTTTTGAAGTGTCGGTGTTTCATATCCCAACCGCCGAAAGGGTCGTATAATAAGCTACTATCATCCAGAGCATTCATTGTTTCAAGTGTACATACAATTGATTCATGCAATCGGACTTTTGCGAGCTATTTTCATCTTTACTCTGTGGATACAATTATTAGCTTCTTAACTGACATTTTTGTTCAGCATCCGAACAAAGATACACGGGTTAATTGATCATGGTGATATTGCATTCCATGGCATAAGAATGGCGAATGAAGATTAACACTTCAAGATTTTGGTCCACAGGGAGTCATTAGCATATTGAAAGTTTTCAATCTCAATTTTCTTTTGCTTTAAATTTTATTAAGAAAGGTTCGCGTTATAGACTTGTGGATATCGGTAATATATACCTTTACATTTTTGTTTTGTTTAAATTATACCTTAAAGTATTTGATGTATGTTTCACTCCTATTCTAACACAGAAAGCACAAGCGACGACAAAAATAAATAAAGTAAAATGAAAAATAGAATAAGTGGGGAAGATTATGCTTATGCATAAAGAATACCCTCACTCGCATAATTCATAAATCATAACCCCACATATACAGTGGACCCGACATGTTAAGATATAAGACAAGTTAAATTCCCAGCATCTCCGCCACTTTCATGTCCTTTTCTGACCCGTATTAAAACAACTTCATTCATTCATTCGTTAGATACCTACAGTATACATTCTTTGTATTTTTCCATGGTGCTAATGACACTGTTAAAAATGAATCCTTTAAATTATGTAAAACAAAAGCTTTTCTAACTATGTATTTTGTACCATTCCTTTCCTCCCATGCGTGATTAGAATATAGTTTCATACTAATTCTATTTTACATTTACATTTTTTTTTTGCTAATGCATGCGCTTGATATCAACGTGGAATCTTGATTGAAATCAACTCATAATTGAGAATTTTGGTCGCCATGATTTTCGCTGTCAATGATAATCAGCAGAAAGTCACTTACACGATCCTTTTCTCGTGCATGAAGTAAGCCTTTTTTCAACTACCCCACATAGTCTGGCTACAGTACCTTAAGAACCTGCCCCCCCAGCCCCACCAGGAACTGTGATCCAGAAAAAGTGGCAATGAATTTAGATATTGGCGCAGTTTAAGCATCATTATATACTTCCACTACAATGACATTCACCTTACAATTTATCTGTCCTACCAAGGATTCGTTTGCTTCACTCCCCTAGCTCTCTAGCTACCCGCAACCTTGAAAATCTTTCAATTCGAAGGGTATAAATATTGGATTATTGGAACCTGCATTAAAGAGAGCTCTGGTCCTGAATGTACATTTTTACAAGACAGAATTAAAAGGCTTTAGCTGAAAGATGATAGCGATACTAAAATGCTATAAGCTATATTAAGGTACATGATTTTCTTCTCACTATCAATAAAAGCATGTACTTTAAAAAGAATCGTGTCCGGACCCAAGAAGAACCAGTTCAAAAGTCCAGTGGAGATATCAAATTTCACTGTTTTGTATGTCCAAGCTCAGTATTAGCTTTCTATAAATAAGAGAAACTCACCTGAAGAAAACCACATTTTAATAACCACATGGCTAGAATAGATCTCACTTAAAACAACATTGGTACATTCTTACATGCTAGCGTTAATTAATGACATATTGCTTTCTCTTTACAAATTATTATCAAGCAGAGTTCAAAGAAAGACATGGGCAATAACAACATTAAAACTATTCACATCTGAAAATTACCAACAGTTATGAGGGCCAGGGAATAAACAAACTTAGCTCATAAACTGCGAATAAGCACTCAAGAAAAATAAAGAAAAGAATGACTACGTAACTAGATTACTACAAAGGAATATTAGTTCAATCCCCTTGGTTGATATTGTCAATTCACCGAATTCTTTGCAATATGCGTGTGGGCCCTAAAAACAATTTCAGGAACTTTATCAACAGGGATATTGTCCAGTTATGGCCATGAAAAGTCACTTCAAGAACCTTTCACTTAAAGATCTCTAACGATTTTACTACTTCATGCACCTGAGCTAATTCAATAATACTCTGACATAACAGAAAAATTCAATTCTTCTGAGAGATAAAATAATAGATTAAAGTATCCATTCCTCTGTGTAATAAATACAGATGACGCAAAGATATGATTTTCATTTTCAGTTGCAACTGTTACAAGTAAGGAAATTTAAAAAACAAAAGGAATCTTCTATAAAGACGGGAAAAATTGAAAAATAAAAAAAATAAAACTGAGGAAAAAAAAAAATGTAGAAGGTAAAATGAAACTAAGAATGATACAGAAAATGTAAACGATTTCACCTATCAGGAAGTTACCACCATTGATGAACAAGAACTCCACTTTTTCTGAGAGAATTGAAGAGTTCCAAGCATTGGTTATATGTTTTCTCATACTTAGGACTCCTCTGTCCAGGGCAACATCTCTGCCATCTATTGTAATGACACTCAAGAAAAACCTCATCTACCAAACAGATAGCCCCAGTTTCAAACAATCTTGGAATCAAATCAAACTCAGTACCCTCCACATCCATTTTCATCACAACAAAGTCATTCTTCGAAACCGTGTTCTTCAACCAGTTGGCAAAATCAAATCCTTGTATCTTCTCAACATCAGCATCAAAACCACCCCTTGATTCCAAAGGCTGAATCCTCCCCATTCCTCTTCCTTTAGCCTGAACCTTCTCACCAGGGTTGCGATTAACCTCAAAAGTCAAGGTCTCATTCCTCACCCATGCAGCGTAAGGCAGCAAAGTTATCCCCTTTTTCAAACCATACTCCTGATGAAACGTTTTATCAGCTTCAATTGCATACACATGAAAGGTCTTGTTCTGTTTTGGGTACTGTTTCCTAAACCAACTTCCAATACTAGAGCCATAGCTTCTAGCTCCAACATCCACATACACATACCTATTCTTAAAGCTGATATCAACCATTGAAGGAAGGTACTTTATGTTCTTCACATTCCTCTTGAGAGTAATCCATGGCTTCAGTGGCTCCTCTTCAATTAGAGCCTCAGCATTCCTAACCAACTCTTGTTTAGGAACAGAGCATTTCCCATTGGAATCAAATTCCTCAACCACATGACCAATTCCATAACCTTCTTTCCTCACAACGATTTCTCTTATGTAAGGCATTGATGAATCAAACCCTTCTATATCATTCAATTTCACTACTTTGCAACAAAATTTGAACAAATCAACGAATGAATTGAAACTGTAAGTATCTTTAGCCTTTACATGGAACACGGCAAACCCTTCGGGTTTGAGCGTTCGCGCAACCTCAGAGGCGAATTCCGACTGCCGCGCCGATTTCTCCAGTCCTCCGTCGCCGGAAAATATGAAGTCAAAGCTGTTGTTCCCGAACGGACTCCGATGACCTTCGCCGGATTTCACCAGCGGCTTCGACGCCTTCTTCGAGATTCCGACGGCATCCGAAACGCCGATCTCTCGCAGTGCGAATACGTCACGTCCGGTCGGCGTCTCCAGGCAGAGCGATTTCGACTCCGGCGAGAGGTAACCTCCGGCGATCAGGTCCTGGAACACCGACGAGTAGTAACGAACGCCGTTGACCCAGTCCTTGCTGGCGTAAAGCTCCGGCCTCTCAACGCCGGCGAGGGCAGAGCTTCGGGCGGAGAGAGCGACAGCTCCGGATCCGGCAATGGCGACGTCGAGAGTCTCCGGCGAAGAGAAGAAGCAGAAGTTGCCGGAATTGCATGACTCGCCAGCGATGGTGATGACGTAAGCGAACCGAACGATAACGAGGAAAACGCCAAAGAGAAGTAACCGTATCAGAACGTTCTTCAGAAAGCCCGGCTTGCCTGCGGCAGGCTCCATATAAACAGATTGTGCACTTTTTACAGAAAATAACAATAATTTTAAGAAGAAAAAAAATCAAATTTTTTTTGAATGAAATTAAAAAAAGAAAAAGAAAAAAAGCTTTTTCTTATTTCTTTTTTTATCTAGAGCAGAATCGAGCGGAGGTGTGGTTACCGCCGATGAGAGAAGGTGTTCTGAAGGCAGGGATTGGGAAATTGAAAGGGTGGTGAGGGGTAAAATTGGAATTCATGGTTTTTTTTTATGAGATTGATAATGGAGATTTTTTTTTTTTTCTCTATGGAGCAGTGGTGAAGAACGAGTTCATCACTCGGAGGGTTGTGACTCGGTTGCGGTGAGTGGTGGGGGGTTGGTTGTTTGTTGAGTGAGTCTGTTACAGAGAATAAAAATGAGAGGGACGCGGCATGGTGGTGAATGGTGACCGGAATAGCCGGTTAATTTTACGCGGAATGAAATGCATAGATGAAGGCAGTTAATGCAGAGTCGTAAATTACAAGAATGCCGTTTTGAATTTTATTAATTTTGATTATTTTCATTTAATTATTGAGCATTTATGGCTTTGTTCCCATAATATTATTATGACCAGTTGCGTGATGTATTATGTAACGTTCCAGAAACCCCTGTCCCCATGTGTGCCAGTTACGCGGCCTACATCATGCATAAATTAGTATATTGTTTATTTGGTCAAACCACATTTAATTATTTTAAATATTTTCTATTTTTATTTTATATTTTACCTGCTTTAAAAATAATGCTTATTAGTTTATTGTGATTTTTAAATAACATTTTTAAAGAGAAGGTTATCTAATTTTTGGAAACAATAGGCACAACCATAAACATTTTCTTTTGAGCACTGCTAATCGCCTTTTTTTACTTGGTTTTTGTCTTTGCTTGGTTTTCTACACATTAAATAGGAGAAAATGTGTATCATTTTAAACGAGGTAAAATTATGATATTTTAAATAAGAGAAAGATATGGATAAAGGAGGAGAGAGTGGACAAAAAAATATAAAGGTGTAGGTCCCACCTCTTTGTGGGAGTGAAATGACATAAGTTGTGTCATTTAAAAAGACAAATATTTTTTTTCCTTAGATTTAAATGAAAGACTAATCATGATTAAGGTTCTAAGATTCTCTCTTAACAATACATTTTCACAAAGTCAAATCCTTAACCTTGTAAATGACTTTTTATTTTTATTTTTGGTAAACTTGTATATGACTTTCTATGACTAAACCTAATGGTTGGATTCTTCTATTTTTTTAAGCTGAAACACAGCGTACATAAAAAAAAAGAAAGAAATTAAATCATATCTTTTACCAATTAGTGATTCTGATCATGTTGTAAATCATATATTTTTAAATCACTCATTTATAAATCATATATTTTTCTCTTTCTTATCTCATCATCAATGAGTGATTGTAATCAAATAACATGACTTTTTTCCACGTCATCTAGATCCGTCGTTATCAAAGAAATGATTAAAAGCATTTAATATTTTTAATTAATTTTTTTTTTTGGTATAATAATTAAATATTTTTAATTAGTTAACAAAGTAAACGCCAATTTTTGTATATTGGCTACAATAAATATTTTATTTTTCATTTTAATTCAATATTATTTTTTGTTTACTTAATCAATATCTTAAATACACTTGTAATCAAATCCCTAAAATTATTCGGTATTTATAAGTTCGCACAAATCTCCATGATCCTTGTTCTAAGAGCTTCATATAACTATCAATTTTCATATGAATCATTTCTATGGGGATGTGATAACGTGAATCTCAATCACATTACAAGCTTTAAATGTAAACCTATCCTCTGCACCATGCTAGTCAACAACACATGCAAATTTTACCAAAACAATCAAATTAAACCAACTCTACCAAAATTCTTTGCCACAGGTAATAAGGAGCCTGTGCCCGAAGTCTCGAGTTTTAGTTTTGGGAATGGAAAAAAAAAAAAGATTGGGGAGAGTGATACAAACCCACCTGATATCCCATTAGAGTCACGTTCACATAAACCACCAGGCTATCTACCTGATTATGTGCTCCATCAACAGAACAGTTGAAGACTTGTAACCAATGTTGTCAAACTCGAGTTTCTATCTAAAAATGGAAAGGGATGGTAGAAACGTAAAACGTAAAAATGACACGAAACGTAAAGTTTCTACTTTCTACCACTTAAGGTGAAGATACAAAATTATATATATATATATATATATATATATATATATATATATATATATATATATGAATGTAAAAAAAATATCACATAATGAACATGTGTGTTGAGTCACTTATCTATCTAAAAAGGAAATTAATTTTCATAATCAAGTATCAAAATTATAAACAGTAATAATTAACAAGTAATGAATAATCAATCTGCTCTAACTGTTTTATACACTCTGTAGATTTTGGATCATCGCTCATCAGGGTATAATTCCACTTCTTTCAATGCACACAATGATCCAAAAACACAAAACGATTCTCATAGCATAACTTATAATATAATTGCAGCTTTATAAGACATAATTATAAAAAAATATATCCAAATAAAAAGATATTAAGATACTGTGAATATGATTTGGGGAAAACGAAAATTAGGTTTTTTTATTTTTTTTGTAAATTTTTTTTATTAAATTTTTAGTTTTAAGTAAAAACGGTCAAAATGATAAAAACGTAAGTTTTTACGTTTTTATGCGGAGTTTCTATCAGTTTTTACCAATGATAATTTTTACTTGAGCTTTAACACGCACCACCCTATTCCCCGTTGAAAACGTAAAAATATAAGTTTTTACGTTTTTGCGCAAGTTTTTGACAATAATGCTTGTAACGGCACTCCCGTTTTCTATATTTTTAGCAAACACCTGGTATGATTTAGTGGGTAGTTATTCTCACTATCATTTAGTGGGTAGTTATTCTCTGTATCATTTAGTGAGTAATTATTTTCCATGATTTATTTTACCTTTTTGCATCAGTTGTAACTTTTATTTAAAGACCATCATGAATGAAAAAAAGGGCAGACTGTTACTGTTCATTAATCTCCCTTTAACGTTTTAAGCTTATCCCTTAAGCTGAAAAGAATTCTATCAGAGAGCTGCATTCGAGGAGGGGGGTTCAATTATATTCGGTGGGATTAGTTTTCAGTTACGCTCGGAGGATACCTTTGGATTTATTCAAAAAAAAATAAAAAATTAACCCAACTCTCCAGAGTAAAACTTAATCATTTCATGTCACATGATTAGCCCCGATTAGATTTCTTCTCCAACAAGAGAATCTAAATTCATTCATTCATTAAAGATAAGGTCAGAACCTAATATCTTATTAATATTATTTCCTGATGGAGATGACCAAATTAACAATTTAAAAATACAGATTCAGTAGTTTTCTAGAAACAATATTACTTAGCTGATAAGAAATTTAATTAAGATGATTTTTTTTTTCTTCCAATTATCAGAAAAATTCAAGTCAAATCGTTGAGAATTGAGTAATGAGTAGGAACCAGTTAAGACCTTTATACGTTATAAGTTGTGACCGAATCACGGGTTAATGACACGCGTATAAAGAGGGACGATTTTCGTGTGGGCGCAGAAAAGGAATAAAAAATGCTGCGATTCGGATAGCTAGCCGTTACAAAACTTTTTGTCGTTAGGGAAATACCCAGAACACCCTTGTTCCCGTGGTCCACACGACAGGTCGTTTGGTTCTGGCACCAGGCTGTGATATTTGCATTGTGATCGTGTTTGTGTTGGATTGGTCTGCCAAACGGTGCGTAGTAGCGTGACGAGTAAGGACACACGCTTCCGTTGGAAGTTGGCGTCCCACAGCATTGGATCCTGTTAAAGGGTGGAAAAATGTGACAAGTAACGCTCTTTTCTACTTTTTACTATCAAGATTAACACTAAGAATATTTTAATTACCAAAAATTTTTACTACTAATTTATTACTCATCACATCATCATTAGATCAAAGAGAGAATATTAAAAAAAAAATTGAAGGGAGAAAAAATATTAATATAATAGTAATTAGATAGGTAATGAAAAACTTTGGTACTTGAAATATCTTTCCGCCAAGAGTAATACGAAGCACACTTGGCTTATAAAATGCAAACATTGGTGTTCATTTCATTCTTATTTTACGAACGGAAATCATCCTCTTCTTGGAAAATAAATTCTTTCCTGAAAAAAGAAACTATAATTATATATAGTTTATAAAGAGAAACTATATATATATTATAAAGTATATAATTATAATATCAAAAAAACTATATATTATAAATAGTATATGATTATAATATCAAAAAACAATTCTTCTCAAACATTATGGGTTGACGTAACAAATTATTTTTTTTACAATTATAACTATATATTATTCATAATACATAATTATTATTGTTATTTTTAGAGAGAATTCTCTTATATAACACGAGAAAAATGGAACCCATTTTACGAATTAATTTTATAAGATTTAAAATTCATTCCATGTTGTCTCAAACAAATATTTTTTTTTATAACAAAACAAAAAAAAACTTCGTTCGGTGGACAGTATACCATAAAGATATATATAATAATGTGATGGATAAAAGTAGGAAATGAAATCGGTTGGATAAGTTTAAATCTTATATTGTATTTAATGTGTATTAAATAAATAAGATGTTAGGATAATATAGAGGTCCCACGTCAGAGATATATACTTCTAAAAGAAAATGAATATAACTCATCATTGAAGTTGTCTTTTCCCATAAATCCATCTTCGCCATAATCAGTTGGTTCTAACAAATCAATGGAACCAAATGAGATAAATAGCAAGCATACATTATGGGAGTTGCCATTGTATTTTGATAAGTATGATATTTAAGATAATTAGTTATCAAATATTTATGCAATATTGATTTTACAACAAATATGTAAAATTTTACTAAATATAATAAAAAGAATCAAATGTGTGATCCATATCATTACCATAAAAAAAAAACGGAATATTGCCCATATATTATTGTTTTCAAGATGATTATACTTACTATTAAATAAGTTTACCATTTTTTATTATCTCTTTTTGTAACCATTAGATAGTAGAGTAAAACATGACGAAAAGAGAAAGATGAGAAAGGAAGTGAAGGAACTTCTTGAAGAAAGAGAAAAGAAATTATATCAAATGATAACGATTGATTTGATTATATCCAATTGTTTTTAAGATACTTAATAAGAAATGATAAACTTAATTGATGGTAGATATAATCTATCACATGCTTACCAAAAGAAGAAAGATATAATCTGTCACATTGTTCTCTTATTTTAACTACCTTCACACGTCATTGCAAAAGTTTTTTTTTTTTTTTTTTTTTTTTTGAGATACATTGCAAAAGGTCTTGACCTTGCACCAATCACATAAAATGGTAAGTTCCATTCATCCATCGTAAGTTAGGTATAACATAATCCGCTTATACCGTCGTCAATAAATAAATTAAGAGGAGTCTATTGAAAAATATTTTGCATAATAATGATTGTAAAAGACACTCGGTGAAAAATTATCTACAGATTCGAATCTGTGTATGATACCAAATATAGTAATTTATCCCATAATCACAACACAATAATAAACAAGAACAAACTCACATTATGTACAAATCAGATGTCAGTATGAAGAGAAAGATGAAGAATTCGAGCTCAACAGCGTTGTCTCTTTAATATAATTTGTTCCCTCACTATTGATGTTGAAGGTTATTGAACAATTGCCTCCCAGGATAAAATAAATTTGGGTCTCCAAAATGATGGCACTATCAATCAGAAGCCCAAACAAACATAACTAAATGTCAAAGAGAATCACATTTTTTCCAAGCTTAAGGCATCATGCTCTATAGATGCAATGCACAGGGATAACTTATAAAAAATTCGGCAGAGTAAAGATAGTAAAAATATGGATGCTTTTTTAAAAGGGTGGAGTGTCTATATATACACACTAAACGAACACGACTAATCGATAAACTGCCGCCGATGAACTGTCGTGACTTACGGCTGCGAACTGGAATGAACACTGTTCGGTTGGGTGCAATATTAACTGAACGTACCGAATCAATTTAAAACAAAACTAAAAGGAAATAACCGGTTCGGTTCAAAATAAACGGGAAGCAACGTTTCGGTTTGAGAAATTCTGGAGGGAAGCAACGTTTCGAATAGGGGAATTTTCGACAAAAAATAAATAATTTAATAATTTTTATTTTATTTTATTTCACTCACTCACTCACTCACACAACCGGCAACGGCAGCGCCCGCATGTGTGATGGCCCAATGCCCACCTAAGTCTTCAATCCTCCACAAAATGTGTAGTGCCCAAGGGGCAATCTAGGAATGTGAGGTAGGAGCTTATAAACCTTTCTACCTCTTACTAGCTATCAATGTGGGACTTCTTAGTTTATAACCCACACAAACCCTTTCATCTTCCCTATTTCTTTTATTCCTCAACTCACTTCTTATTCATAACCTATAGAATTTTCATACAAATTCCAACAATACTATATAACTCTATAAATAACTATTTAATTGAGGTTTTTCATTTAAATATAGACATACGGGTTATGACAATTCTATAAGTTACACTTTCAATCTTGATGGTTGATTCTATTTATATTTAACAACTCTAATTTATTATATATTAGAGTTATTAGATCTAAGCTCATTAAAATTTGGGTTTAGGGTTTAGGGATTTAACTTTAGCATGCTAAAATATTTGACCGTGAATTAGAGAGAATGTTAAAAAGTTTCTGAAGAGAGAGAAAATGTTGATCCAATGGTGATTAGATTGGTAATAAGTTGGTAGTGAAAAAATTTGGTAGTAAGAATATCCCTCCTCTAAGAATTATAGGTTTTTGTTTAGTTGGGTTTTAAACAAAAAAAAAGTTCGGGTTCAAGGAGAAAAGATTTGGACACATGCAACTTTGAATTCAAATCTTTTTTTTAATTTGGAATTTATTAGTGGATTAGTTGTCATTTACGTTGAGTTTAGTTTAGCAATTTTAGTATTGATGATTAAGGATAGAAATGAGAAAATTAAAAATAAAAAAAAAAGAAAGAGAAAAGAGAAAAGGAAGTACGAAAGGAGAAAAGGAAAAGAAAAAAAAATAATAGGACCATGAAAGTAACATCATATATTAAAAAAAGTATTTTGGAGTCCTTTCTTCATTATTTTATTTTACCGATAGGAATCCTTGTTTAAATATTGAATTTTATAAGAATTATGTTATAGGAAAAGTGATTATGTTATGTTATAAAGATTCGTTTCGCGTGTTGGAGTTTTTTTTTTCGGACCCCACAAAATATTGTGTGTAGGAAATTTTTTGTGATCATGTTAAATGATAGATGATAAACCCTTAAATATTAATTGTCACGACCGAAGTTGCAACCGAAGACAACCGAATATTAAAAAAAAAAGAGAGTAAACAATGGAGTCCCATCAAATTTATTCAAATTAGAAAAAATTGGAAAACCTTTATTTTGTACATTGGTCTTTTAGATTTGAGATCCGAATTCAGAAGTCTAATTACGTACAGGGAATACGGAATTGATTTCACTGCATCCCTGATATCAATTTAGAAAATTATTACCTAAGTTAATTATGCAAATCATTATTAAACTTTAAAATTAATTTTTTATTCCCCAAAATGAAATTAAATGATTATGATGATTATTTATAAAGAGAAACTATAATATAAAATTTTTATTTTTAGCTTGACGTGAGAATTCTTGCTCTGACATATGCCTTGGTGCGGTAGAGAACTCAAAGCTACGCCGTTCTTAAAAATAATTTGTGAGTTGGTTAATTTATATTTTTAAACATTTATATAATATTGTTTCAAAAAGTATCTGATTAATATTTTACAAAGATAGGATTTTGAAAAATATATTTGATTAAATTTTGAATCTTGAAGTTGTCCTAGCTCAAACGAATTGAAATAAAGTCATAAGATTAACAACTTGTCACCTATATAGCACGGACACATTTTTTTTTTTTTCAAAGTTTGCGTGTCAGACACCGACACGTTTCGACACGCGATCAACATTTTGGAACACATGATCAATGCTTCGACATGTGTTTCCGACATGGTAAATTTTTTCCGACACTCGGTCAACGCTCCAACACATTTTTTTTGAATGTCTAACTTTTAAATTTTATTAAATAAAATCAAAAGTTAATTTATAAGCCAATTTTTTTCTGTTATGAAATTTGACCTATAATATTAACAAGGTATGAAAAATTACTTTTGCTTTATATTAATGTTATGGAATTTGTATATTTGATTGGTTATATGACTTATTATAGACTATTTTATATATTAAATATAAATTATATTATATATATTAATATTATTATTTAATATCAAAACGTGTCCTAACTCCTAACGTGTCGAAATATGACAGTTTTTGACACTGTTGTAAAACCCGCCCCGACCCGGAACCCGGTCATTGGACCGGTCAAGGTCAAGCATTGGACCGGTCATGCATCGACCTGGTCAAACCCGGCCAAACCCGGTCAAAATCGGTGACCCGTTGACCCGATCGGGTCATACATTAAAAAAAAACCAAAATTATTTCATCTTATCAAAAAAAATGTAGAAGTCATTGCAATTTTTTTTTATAATTTTATTTGCTAGTATACTCTTCTACAATAACCTCAAATTTCAGTTTCCAATACTGAAGCAATTTGTGGAATAATAAATTAAGATAATGTGACATATGTTATTTTAATGTAGTTGAATTTGAAAAATATGATATCAATGTCATTGAGAGGTATGTTTATGTGGATTCTGAGTTGCAATTTAAATTGACATAGTAATAGCGTGCAATTTTATTTATTATACTTCATATTTTTGAGCTTATTTTGTGAACTTTGTTTAATTCATATTAGATATGAAAAATATAATTAAATTTATATATTCATATCTATATATTTTTTAATATATATCTATATATATCCGGGCTAACCGGTTCGACCAGTGACTCTCTGGTCCGACCAGTAACCCAATAACCCAGTATTCTGACCGGGTCGATGCCGGGTCAGATTTAATAACACTGGTTTTTTTAATTAAACCAGATTTATCGAATTTTACTTCGTAGTTATAAGTTTATAATTTATCCTATGTGACTTGAGCACCATAAGAATTTTAGGCATTTGAGAATATGGTTTCATCTCTAATTGCCCAGAGTAGATAGCTGTTGGCATATAGTATAATTTAGTGCTATCTTATGTAATAATTTAGTCATTTTCCCTCTTTTATTAATTTTTAATCTGATAAAATATCTCTTTCCTGTGTTAGCTGTTTATGCTAGTCTTGATACTCCTTGATGCTTAGAGTATCAATGATAATCATACCATGTTTACTAATTTTGAATTAACTCATGGCCCCCAAGTATGTGTCCATCGTTCTGGGCTGGTCAGTTTAGCTTTTCATATGATACGAAAGGGTGCATGGAGGAGACGCAGGTCAATCTTTTCAAATCCTCCTTCACCTGTCAACTCCTTATTTGTATTTACTGATACGTATCTAATATCACGGCCTGTTTATTGTGAATTTTGGGAGGTGGCTTCATTTTGGGACCACTCTTTCTGGAATTGCGAATTCCTCCTCAGGTATAGACTCATTCATTCTTTAGCATTTACTCTTCTGATATTTACTAGTCAGTGATATCAAATATCTAGTTCTTATAATATTTAATATATTAACAAATAATATCAATTAGGATCATTTATTTATTATATATCTCTTTTCATTCTTATAAAGACAAAAAAATAAAATAAAAATATTGAATTTTTATATTATTTATATTCACACGCAAGAAGTTAGAGGAAAGCTTATAAAAAAATCAAGTAAAACAAAAGAATTTCTTTAATTAATTAGATTATTGTCTTTTAGCACTTTTTTTAATTGGTTAATTATGTTCTAGTTATTACCACACTTTTTTCCATTCTTTCTGGTTTTTGTTTTTTGGTGAGTGTGTATTTTTAAAATTATGCAATTAGGGAAAAAATAGATATTTCAAAATCCTTTGTTTTCTTTGTCTGAGATTCTTTGTTTTATCTATTTGGTGATAATTTCGATTTCATTGGGTTGGTTTTGAATGCATTCTGTGGCCAAGCAAGAGTTTATTGAAGATGTTCTAAGAAGCACCGATACTCCTTAAATTTTTTTTCCAACGTATCGGATACGCGTATCAGAAACGTATTGTTTGGTAATCGACATCCTGTATCATCGAATAACGAATCGAAAATGCGTATCGGTGCTTCATAGAAGATGTTACTGCTTTTGTAAGTGATGACACCCTTGAAAGATTCTTCAGTTCTTTTGTTATATGGTAAGAGTGAGATCTTTGAATTTCTGACTCTTCTTTTGTTGATATGTCAGGCTTTGAATGCAACAGACTATGGCCAGTTAAATCTGCTACCCAGGTAAAGTTCCCTTTTCCTTTTTCTAGTTTTTATTAACTCTTTTAAAAAAATAAAATAATAGTGGGTCTATTTGGTTCAGAGATGGCCAACGGTATGTTAATCTTGCAGATATGTTGTTCATTCAACACTGACCATGAAATCAGTATATTGTCCTTCGGATACAAAACTATTATAAGTTATAACCATATATTGTTATCTGTTCTTTTAATTATTGGGAAAGTTACAAGTTTGATTATATGGGCCACTCCTCCTATGGTCTCAGCCCCTTTTGGAGCTATTTTTTTAAACATTGTCTGAATACATTTAATTGGCTTAGTTAAAAGCATAATTTTTTTTTTCCTGAAATTCATGTTTGAATACTATTCTATTTGTAGAATATTTTGTGGCTGGACTTATACTTTCTATAATTGGGTCAAGTTTTGGTAAGCTTTGAACCCTATTTTTTGATGAGTTTTCCTGTCTATTTTTGGCTATTAAGTCTCCCTATTATATGGTTCTAGTGAAGACTAATTATTTACACGTGCAATTAAGTCTTGACATGTCAACTGAAATTTGTATTGTCTAGTTAATTTCCTTGCTATTAGTAAACATAAGGAGATTATGATAATATTTTATTTTTAAAGCACGATAATACTAATACTCTTCTATGAATACAAGGAGGCTGTCAGGAGCTTATTATAGTCTAAGGGTTGCAATTGATTGCATGCTTTCTGAAGATCTCAAAAGGATTATTTATTTTTAACTATTTAATGTAACAGCTTCATTTTATAAGTCAGGGCCTTGAATAGAAGTAGAAGGGCATAATGGAAATGGCGATGCAACTTGGATGACATCAAAATGTACTTGTGGTTTGTAGGTTCATTGGATCGATGAAAAATGGAAGAAAATCGCTAAAGCCCCTGTCTTAGAACCACAATCTTGTTTGTCCACCTACGTGATGATCACAATCATGCGGTTCATCCGACATGATTTTTGTATCTTGTTTGGATGTATATGATATGGACTATTGTAGGTCCCTTTTGATTAGTATGTTTTTGACATTTGTACATGTGATTCTTTCGAAATTATATGACATAGACTTTTGTACACATACTTATATTAAGATCATATGATTTTGATATGTTATTTACTTTTATTATATTTGTTTATTAGGTGCAAAATATAAATTGGTATTAATTTTGTAGAGAAAATAAAAAATTGAAGGAAAAGCAATTCCATAAAAAATTGAGACAATAGTTTTCGATAGAATTTTTTATTCATTTTTTATCTGAATTTCTTGATGAAATTCATTTTGCGTCGAAAATTATTGCAAGATTTTTCCATGGAATTTCATTCATTTTCTGTCAAAATTTTTCGACGGAATTTGTTCCGTCGAAAACTAATTTAAGAATTTTCGACAGAATTTCATTCATATTCCGTCGAAGAAAATCATTACAACATTTTTCGACGGAATTTTATTCATTTTTCGTCGAAATTCTTCGATGGAATTATTTTCCGTCGAAAAATAATTACAACATTTTTTGACGGAATTTCATTCATTTTCCGTCGAAATTCTTCCACGGAATTATTTTTCCGTCGAAAATCATTACAAGATTTTTCGACGGAATTTCATTTGTTTTCCGTCGAAATTCTTCGACGGAATTATTTTTCCGTTGAATTTTTTGACGGAAATAATTTCTGTCGAATTTTTTCGACGGAATCTATAATTCCGTCGAAACATTTGTTACCCGCGAAGACATGTTCGACGGCTTCATTTCCGTCGAAAATTCCGTCGAAAATGTCATTTTCGACGGAATTTTAACCATTTTTGACGGAAAAATTCCGTCGAAAAAATAGCATTTTCTAGTAGTGGTATCGTATCGTGTCTCATGTCCCATATCAATATTGGTGCATCATAGACAACTCAGTTAATCCCTTCTTGATTAGAACCAGCTAATTTTCAATAAAAAATTATTAACCTAATATAATCATGCATAATTTGATTCGTTAAGCTGTCATAGCTTAGGCGACCTTCAACAAAACACATTAAGGTTCACAAGTTGTGGAAGTTTAGTAAATCTTTAGTTCATTAAGGACGTGAATATATGTACGGAAGATATAATTTTGTCAAAATATATATATATATATATATATATATATATATATATATTCTGGTTAAATTTTCTCAAAAAGATACCTTTTTTTGTTATTTTGTTTTAAAAAAAAACATAGTTTGATTGATAATTTTGTTTTGAAAAATTCATCTAATTAAATTCACAAATTTTGAATCATTAAGCAGTCACAACTTATAGATGATCCGAAATTGCCACAAAATTAACATACTGTCACAACTAAATTAATTTCCTCTTCTCGATTAAGGTTGATTTTTATACTTGTATTATTGGGAAATAATTAGGAAAAGTTTGCTTTGGAGAATTTTGATTTACCAAGCTACCACAACTAAAATGACCACTAAACTATAGCCTATGAGTTAATGAGCAGTCACAACTCTACTAATTATTTCTAAATTAGTAAAATTGTAGAGAAACTTCTGAAACCCATACATACCTTCGGGCAACCTTTGTTTCGTTGCACCTTGACATTTATATTTAACAAAAAAAATGAAAAAGAAAATTGCACAGGCAAATGAAAGCTAGCTACCCAACATGATGTTAATATCACATAAGACATGCAAATACAAATTAGTTTGCTAAAAACAATTGAGAAATAAAATGGCAAAACAACAAAGGGTTTTATAAGAGTTATATCATAGGAAAAGTGATTGTGTTATGTTATAGATATTTGTTTTGCGTGTCGAAATTTTTTTTTTTTGCTGCGGACCCCACAAAATGTTGTGAGTGTAGGAAATTTTTTCTGGTCATGTTAAATTATAGATGATAAACCCAACAATAAAAGTCAGAACTGCAAATTAACAGCATTACAAGTGTCATCAAAAGGTATCAATCATCATGTCAATAGTGAATAAATATATGGTACTTCTGTAACAACAAAGATTCAGTATATCCCAGTAATAGAAATATATCAGTTAAAATTCTTTTTCATTTGCCAAATTTTCTCTCTCTTCTATGATGTGTAATGCTCTCATTAGTGAGATGTACTGGATCTAGGTGTTACAGTAGCACCGATACTATCGCAAACACAGGATAATGAGGTAGAGTGTTTTAAAAGCCAAAAAAACAACTTTGACAACTACCAATGGCTCCTCGTCGAGACCACCTGAAGATCTGTATGGGTCTAAGTCAAAGTTACCTCAATATTAAGTGTGGCTGTCTCAAATGTACATGTATACTGTTATTAAAATTTTGCACCTTTATGCATTTCTAAAATTCTAATTCAATCTCTTATGTCTCCAATCCATAACTAAAAAAAAATCCATGTTTAAGAAAGGATTTTAAACGATATGGAGGACAAATAATAATAAATTTGATATGCCTTTTTTAAGTTTTTGGAATTTTTATATTTTTGATTTTATATTATTACTGTTTGAAGGACCGGCTTGGGTCAGTGGTAAGCATGCTTACCGTGATGTCCAAGGTCCCGCGGCTTCGACTCGGCCTCTCCACAAAAGCGGGGGTAAGGCTTGACTCGTATGTCCTTCCTCAGACATTCACAAGTGGGTATTGAACTGGGTCGGCCCTTTTATATTATTACTGTTTACCTTATTATTTAGGGGCAGGATATACTTACCACAATTTCTTTTACCACATTTGCAACCAGCTTGGGGCCTGTTTGGTGTAATGTATAAGACCTGATAGTATAAGCTTATATTATACGTTATGACATTTTTAGTTGTTTAGTGTGATCATCGTATAGTATAAGCTTGTATAGCAGGACCCCTTTATACATTAAAATGATGTATAACTTAATCCAGTCTAGGAATGGTGGATTATGCCTGATAAGGGGTTAATGTATTAATATTGCTCATAAGTACAATTCCTAAAAACTAATATATAATTTCAATATTTATATATTAATTTTTTTTAATATTTTAATTATTAAAATATTGGAGTATAATCTTATACAATATCATTCCAAACGCTGGATAGTATTAAAATTTAATCAGGTCTTATACAATCATGTCTTATACTATCAGGTCTTATACTATTAGGCTTTATCTTATATTATACACCAAACATGCCCTTAATCACTATTGATTTCCATTAGTCTAACGGTTATAATTTATTGGAAATTAATAATTAATTAATTAATAAATGCGACCCAATAATTTTCAAAAAAATTATAACCGTTAGATTGACGGAAATCAACAGTAATTATATTAGTTGTAAAGATTATAAACTTTTTTTGTGGTAAATATATTCTTCCCCTATTATTTATATTTAAGTAAATCTAACCCAATTAAAACTAGGTCCAAATAGATATGAACCCACTAATCTTAACTAAATTCACTTCCATGGCTTATTTAAGATAAAATCCAAAATGGGCATAATACACTAAATGAATTTTAAAGTATCTCAAATACAAAAATCTAGCCCAACCCACAGTTCTTATATCCAACCTATGTACTAGATTGGGCTGAAGTTTCTAATTCTAAAGCTAATACCAATTTGTGTCCCAAGTAAAATAAAAGCAGGCCCAACATGTTTAAAGAACCCTAGCCTAACATCTACAACGATGAAAACATACTCTAATGAAGTGGCCATGGTTTGTAACTTGTAAGGCAAAGGATGAGTCATTGGACTTTCTTCGCAGTGCACAAAAGGAGGAAGTCACGATGGCTAATTAGCGACTTCTGGTGCGGCTTGGCTGTGGCTGACGGACGAGGATGACGCAATAAAATTAAGTTTTCACCCTTTTTTGGTGCATAATTAGATTCTGAATCTTGTTTTTTAATTTTAAAGACCAGTTTGTTAAAAAAGGTTTTTTCAAATCACATAAAATTGATGGCAACTCTATATATTTTCAAATTAATTTTTTCGCGTCATTCCAGATGACTTAACTTTAAAGAAATAATATAATCTTTTCAATTCTGAAATGGAAAATAGTAATTCAAAGAACAAGTTTAAATACCATAAAAAATTAAAAAAGCTTGACACGTCCTAAAAATATGAAGAAAACCATGTCTTTCTGATCACTAATCAAAAGAACGTTTCATGCAAAGCAAACTTTAGAGATATCTCCCATTTTGACTCAGTCGTGATTTATCATATCATTCATATGAATGAACCTACATGGATTCCGTATGTCTTCACAAATTGAGACAAACTCATCGGTTTGGACGTTGAGATCAACCATGTATTATGTTTGAACCTTTATATAGGTCACCTAGCAAGAAGTAAGAAGTAAAGTAAGAATTTAAATAAAATTATGTTCGTAAATATATGAAGAAACTGTGCAATCTCCTTACTATGCGGAAGTTAAAAACCTAGAATTCTAGCAAATTTTGCCGAAGACTTTGATACACTATGCTATATGCCTTTCAGAAGATAGACATGAGTACTACCAGTGGCGGAGCCCGAGCTAAAAAATTATATATGTATTTATTTTTCTTAATTTTTGTTAGTTTATATTATAATATATGTAAATTATATTAAATACAAAATACCTGAGTAGAGAGCATAAAAAAGAGTTATAATTTTATTAAATATATTTTAATTTTGTATATAAGTGAAAATGGAACACATAACTTAATACAATTTATCCAAATCTTTCATCAAATATATTTTAATTTTTTGATAGGACCAAATTACAAATTTTAACCCGAGTCAAATTACAATTTTAGACTGGACCAAATTATAATTAATTATATAATTATCCATGATAAGTACATTTGTTAAAATTTAGCCTGGACCAAGGTCACCTTAGCTATAGCTTATATCTAATAAACAAGATAATTTATGCATTTTACTATTTGCAGAGATGATATAGCCGGACCCCCCTGTATAACTTTACCACTAGTCCATTAAGTAGATGGTAGCTACACCTCTTCATAAATTTTAGTGTTTATTGTAAATATGTTTTTAGTATCGGATAGCTGCAGTTACATTAATTTTATTATATCTTTTGACACTCCCTCTTTTACAAAAAATTTAGAAAGTGGAAGTGGTAAGGATTACACTTTAGACCATTTGATCATGAAATCTGATATTATATTAGGGAAAAATATTTATCTTTTTAAATGACACAACTTATATCTTTTCACTCTCACAAAGAAGTGAGACCCATACCTTTATTTTTTTGTCAACTCTCTCTCCTTCTTTATCTATCTCTTTTTCTCTCTTAAAATGACACAACCTTACATCCTCTTAAATGGCACATACTTTACCCATCATATTATGCGTAATTAATTTTCTCAGGTTTAAGTTATTGTATGAAAGCACATGAATGATTTTATTATCTCTTGATAACACCCACATAAATTTTTCTATTTTTTTTTATGCAATAATAGTACTGAAGTTTAAGAGTGAGGATATTCTAACTACCAAAAATTCTTACTACTAACTTATTATTCATCACATCACCATTAAATTAAAGAGAGAGTGTTAAAAAGTTGTTGAAGAAAAAAATAATATTAATCTAATGATGATTAGATAGGTATTAAATTGGTAGTGAAAATTTTTGGTAGTGATTTAAAGTTATAATCTCATGCAAACTACTCAAATCCCTTGTGGTACTGACTTAGAATTTCCTATTTCTACATCTACTATTTGATCCCTTGCTAGCAAGGAGTTTTTGTTTTATCGTTTTTTGTGCCTCTACTATCTAATATTTAGCTAGAGGTACGGGCCTGTAGGCCGGGTAAATTCATGTTTGCCCAATAACGAGCCAAGTATAATTTGGGTCAGTAAATTATTGTCCAACTCAACCTAGGTCGTTGGTTATTTGAATTGGCCCGTTGGCCAACATTTTCGCCACTTATTTATAAAATTACTATATGGAGATGTTAATTTTAAATAATTTATTTAATGAACTTATATTAAAAAACTTGAATTAAAAAGATTCAGAATTAATTACTAATTAAAATATATGAATGCTTGTTTTAGATTAACATTTAGGTAAACTTAAAAAAGAAAAATTTAATAATTATAATAATTAATGATGTTAATTTTGAACTTGCAGACCAATCAAGCTAGGCCAAGTCGGGCCAAAATCTTCTTCAATTTTGTGAGCTTGTTTGCTGTGGTTCCAGCCTAACAGTTCCATTTCTAAATATAGAAAAAAAAAGGGCGGAGGAGAAATTTGAGAAAAAGAGAAGAATATAAATGAAATGAAATCTTACTCCTTTTAAAAAACGATCACAAAATAATGATATGGGCCTGGATCACAATACAAAAATCCCAATTTTGTTGGTCTAAATTCATACTGACCCGTTAGGCTGATACTTGGAACTGGCTGATACTTGGAACTACAGTTATCCATGATATTTTATCCGTAAGTAGCGTTTCTTGTTTTTTTTGTTTGAATGGCAACTGTGTTTCTCCTAAGGTTAGGATATAACGTGTAAGTTTTGGACCATATTATCTTGAAACTCCAATAGAATGTAGTCTTTCATGCATGTTTATCCAAAATGAAGTCTATTTTTCACCACTAATTCCTTCTCATGGAGAAGCCCTTGCAATGCCAATTCACAAGTAATCAACGTGATCAGTTGCCAAAGAACTTATAAAAGAGGAGAAGAAACACAAAATGCTAATTCAATTATTTTCACAGCAATGGTATTAAATTAGTATAATTTTTATCATCACAAAAATACTTGCTGATATTATATTATGATTTCTAAAATGTGCTCGACTCCACTCATAAAGGCTTTTGAACTTTATGGTTGGTGTAAACAACTAATTTTTTCTATACCACTCACCACTCAAAATTTAGTATAGATTCTATTCTGGGAGGCCCAAGTCATTGAGGCCCAAAATTTCTCCTGGTGTCCATGTCAGTCTTATTGACCGAAGACTACAAACCCTCATTCCCTTCTGTCCCCCTGGCGATAGTATCCCCGAGGTAAGACACCAAAATGCCTCACCGTGAGATTAAGACTATATAGGAGGGTCTCCTCAAACCTCTAAATGGAAGCTTTCCTCCAACAAAGGCAGCAGCAATGACTGCCACCATACTGACAGGAGTAGCATCACTGCAACCACCACAGTGTCAGCCATCTTTAACACCCTCTAAGAAGAGTTGAGCCAGCTCACCTACCCACACAAAGTAAGCATCTATTCCTCCTATAAATACCCCTTGATCACCAGGCAAGCAGGTATCTTATGTACTGTTAGTTAGTTCATATGTATAAGCCCCAACAAATACACACACATATCCCACCCCGAAAACTTGTCTAACTCATACTTAAGATATTATTGCCTAGCTTGGTTTATATTTGTGCTAGCTACATCATCCATATAGTGACACTATCCTCTCAAATGGAACATATTGGGTTTATAGATCCCAACGGTATAGATTCGATACAAAGATTTACCAATTTTTTTTTTCATTTTCGCTTCTAGTTTATTATTTATGTAATTCAATTATATTTTTGTTTATGTTTTCATTTTCTCTCCAATATTTGTTTACTATTTAACTATTATGTATTTTTTTTTTGGTTATAAACAAAAAAAATTAGGTTGATTAATTTGCTTTAAAAGGAGTTTCAACTCCTCTAGTTTGGTTACTCCTTACCATTGCACCATATAAAGCCAATAAAATTTATAAATCAAGCACTTCGAAACACAGCTTTACACAGCTACACACATGTAAAGGGCTGAACCTTTGATGTGTGAAACACTCATTTTAGAGCCCATTTATTCTTTTTCTTCCTTACGAAACTCATTCCCCTTAAACACTAAGTTTTATCTTCTACAAAGTGCATAATACTCCATATCAAGATCATTAAGCCGATAAGCAAAGTAATAATCAGCTCATCACCTGTTGCGCACTCGAACTTAGACTCAACCTAAGGACACATATCCATAATTTCTCATATCAATTGCTAGTTTACTAGCAATAGCAACGCTACACGGTTTGTACACTTCCAGCCATCATTTTATTGATTTTATTTGAGATTATGTTTTGCATTTTTCTTCAAGACTACCTTTTATTAAAAATAAATAAATAAATTGATCAATTAATTGTTTTTCCGTCGTTGATACGCTGCGTTGTAATATTGCATTAATTAATGTCCCTACTAGTTGTGCAAGATTGAACTTTAACCTGGCGCGGTCCAGTTACAAGTAATATTAAAAATATTGAATTTCAAACTTGAGACAAGTTACCCCTTGGGAAATTGATAAAGGATGTTTTTCTTTGATGTTACCTCTTCGCAAAATGATAAAAATGCAAACCTATTTCTTCACGTAATGAATGATAAGTAAAAGTGTTATTATGAGCATATAGAACTTTAAACTTAGTTCTAAATGTCTCAAAAAATGTAGTGGGTCCTACAGATGGTCTATTAGTTGCAGCAAGGGATCTTTTTAAATAACTAGTTGAATCTTGCACCTGGACAATATTTAGAGCCATATCATTGGCTTCTAAGTACTCTATACACATGTTACAATGAGATCATATATTATTCTGATTAAGAATACAACTAGTTTTTTTTGTACTTGAAAATACATGTACAGTGTTGATACATTGTATGTGTTGTTTATAAAGTGATATCAATTACTTAATATTATTAAATATTAATATATTTAATAATAATTATAACAAATAACATATTGTTCTGAGCTTATATAATAGGCTCTTCTAGACTTCTAGTGATACAAAATTAACCAAATCCATTTACAGGCAAAAATTCATTTATGTACAAGGTTAAACTTCACAGGTATGAACTTTTGAACTCTAATCCTTATTCACTATTATTGTGCCCACATCATACCCTTTTTTGCTTTCTATTTCCTAGTGTATAGTGATCTACTACCGTTGGCAATTGCCTCTTCCATAGGCACTGCTAAACTACAAATCCAACAAGAAGCTTTGATTCTTTGGGATCAAACACATCATTAGTATCTTAGAAGAAAGAAGAGTAATTAAACTTTTTTTCCCCAAAACTTTTGCTTGTTTTGTTGGTGCTCGAAGAAATCATTTCTTGCTTCTTTATATGTGTTGCTTATCTATTTATATCAATTATTTACAGTTGCGTAAAAGTGAATATATTTATGAATTTTTTATTAGCAAAGTGAATAGCCTAGGATAAGGAAAAAAATTAGTGAGATGTCTGCAATATCCAAACGTTACCTAGCTAGCTGAAAGAGAAAAGGAAAAAAAGAAAAGAAAAAAACTTAGGCTGTTTTATGCTTTTGGTTTTAACTCTTTAATTATACGGAGGGAAACCTTACTTCATAGACAAGTGCAAACACCGAATCGTCATGATAGCTATTTCAACCCTGAGATACAAAGAAAAGGAAGAAGATAGAAAAATAAAAATAAAAATAAATAATTATAATGATATTGTGTAATTTTTTAATAAAAGTATCATATTGACATATATACTAAATATATGCATCCTTTTCACCAAAAATATATATATATATATGCATCTTAATGAAACTGAAAGGTTTCTAGTTAGATTCCTAAATGAAATAACCTGATTAGTGACAAAAATCTTCATATTTTATATCTAAATTGGGATTAATCTTATACAAATAAATTAGTGGACAGATTCAAAGAAAAAAAAAGGATTATTGTTTCTCACTCTGTAGCACCGATACCGACACGGGACACGTGACACGATACGACACGACACTCCGACACGTTAATTCTAAAAAAATGTTAGATTTCTACACGTTGGGACACGATTTGATATTAAATAATGATGTTAATTTATGTAGTGTATACTATATATAATATGGGATAGGTTATTCTACCTACTCCGATCTTGCCTACCTTTTGCCTACCTCTTTCATTCATTACCGTTGGATTACAATCTAATCCAACGGTTCATATTTACGAAATAAAATAACCTTTTTTTCCCTTTTCTTTCTCCCCACTTGTAAAGTCCCACATCGGTTGGAAAGAAGAACAAAGCATGCCATATATATGGGTGTGAAAACCTTTCCTAGTGGAGGCCTTTTGGGGGTAACCCCAGAACGTAAAACCGTGAGTCCCGGAAGGGGGGCAAAGCGGACAATATCTGCTATAGGGATTGAGGCCATTACAAATGGTATCAGAGCCTGGTCCTGGACCGATGTGTACAGCGGGGACGCTATATTCCCAGTGGGGGAGGATGTAAAGTCCCACATCGGTTGGAAAGGAGAACAAAGCATGCCATATATATGGGTGTGGAAACCTTTCCTAGTGGAGGCCTTTTGGGGTAACCCCAGAACGTAAAACCGTGAGTCCCGGAAGGGGGGCAAAGCGGACAATATCTGCTATAGGGATTGAGGCTGTTACACCACTCGCTCCCACACCCTTTCTCTCTCCTTCCCCCTTCTACAAAATAACCCTAATATTCCAGCAATTTGGCGGCAGTTCCAAGAGTTCATGTTCTCTATCACTATTGATATCTTCCTTCCTTAAAGTAACAATAATCTCATTCCATATTAAGGCAAACCTTGTAGCATCCACTTGACTTGATTCAATCTTTTTTCTCCCCGTAAATCCATAACTGCTTTTGTGGCATTATTCTCTTGTCAGATATGGGATGCTTATTTTGTCGATTTGTAATTCATTTCTTACATTCTTTAGGTATAAAGGATTTTACGATAAAGGATTTTTTTCTTGTATTTAAATTTTACGGTTCATGTCCATGGATATTTTTTGAATGTTAACATGTTACCATCTATGTCAATTGATAGTAATGGCATTTATATGCTTCCGCGCACGTTCACCTCGGCAGGGATCAGAGATAAAGGAAAAAAACATATAGTTATAGGGTAGAGGAAGAGAGAAAGGGGAGGAGAGAGAAAGGGTGTGGGAGAAAATGAGGAGAAAGTAAGGGAAAAAAAGGGGGAAAAGTGTTATTTTATTTCGTAAATATGAACCGTTGGATTAAATTATAATCCAATGGTAATGAAAGAGGTAGGCAAAAGGTAGGCAAAATTGGAGTAGGTAGAATAACCTATCCCATATAATATTCAATAATATAACAAAAAATGAATCTAAACTTATAATATTCATAAATTTTACAAAGATACATAAGATATCCCGAATAATTATATTAAACTCAATAAAATGGTAATCGTTATCTAACAAATCTAATAGTTTAAACTAAAAACTCAACATAACACAACCTTTGATTTTTTTTTTGAATTTCTATAATGCGTGTTGGAGTGTTGAGGAGTGTCGGAATATCTGAGAGTGTCTGGAAGTGTTGGACACGACACGTCACGATATTTGAAGTGTGCTTGATACGTTTCTCATGCGTAATTAACATGTTCTTTCTTCCCGCCAATCTATTCACTCCACCTAATTGAACATCTTGTGAAGTTCACGCGCGCTCTTATTGGCTCGTGACCCTGTTAGTTGTATAACGAACGATTCGCAAAACTACAACTATAAAAACAAGTTTCAAAATGAAAACTATGAACACACAACTAACTTTGCGTGTCTCTTGGTCTTTGACTTCACTCTTCACTATAGGCTTCGTCTTCTTCGTCATCATTTTGTTTTTCATATTTCAATTCGGTACTTGTTATCTAAATCTGAAACCAGTGATTGCAAAAGAGTGTAATAGAAAACCAGACAGAGATGTCGGATTCTAAAGCTTCAGCTATGAAGATGGAGGTGCAGCAAGAGCCATCTCCATCAACTGTGGTCACCCCCCCGCCAAGAACTATCGGCGCCGGCGCCGGGGTCCTACGGCGGTGGAAGAGGGAAGATTTGCTCATGAGAGGCTCGCTATGGTTGAGAGGAATTGCTTTGCTTTTCTCTTTGATTTCGTTCATTCTCGTAGCCAGCAACAATCATGGTGATTGGAGAGAATTCGTTAAGTATGAAGAATACAGGTAGGATTCAGAAACTACTGTGCCAATTTGATAGTAAATATAAGGGTTTTATTAATATCGTGTTGAAGGAGATAAGTTATTTCATGTCATATAGATAAATTTGTGTGCTTCACCATCTAAAAAAATAAGAAATGAAGAAGGTGGCACAGTTTTCGAAGAATGTGTAGGAGAGAAAGTTATCGCATATAGTATAAGAGTAGTTTTCCCTAAATATAATGTGGGTTTTGGCTGAAAATTAATGGGTTTTTGTCAAAATTTGATTTTGTTCATTGGGGTGTTGAGATTTAACTTGACTTGGAAATCTTGGATCATAGGTATTTGCTGGCTATAGCTATTATATCCAGTTTGTACACTGGAGGACAAGTGTTCCGTCAAGGCCTTGAGCTTTCAACTGGACAAACCCTGCTTCAGTCAAGAACTTTAGCATTCATTGATTTTGTTGGAGATCAGGTTCGGCATTGATTTCTATGGTTCTCTGTTTGTAATCTCAACTCTGGTTCTCTGCATTGTGAGGGGGTCATGAATCAAATTCAGTCTTGAAATTGAATTGAATTATGAAACCAAACTGCATTTTCCTCATTGATAAGTTTTTCTGTTGTTGATAACCTGTGTTGTAATATTGCATTAATTTTTTGTACCTAATGGCTGTGAAGATTGAAGTGTAACCTATGTGGTTGAGTTACACTTGCAAAGTTGCAAGTAATTTTTTATAAGCTGGATTGGAAACTTGAGGCTTCTCTTTGAAGTTACTCGGTACGTTGGAAGGAATAAAATTGCAAACTTATTTCTCAAGTAATCAATGATAAGTAAAGTGTTATTCTAAAGGAATAAGACTTTCAACTTAGTAGCTCTAAATGCTTCTATAATGTAATCATGAAGGGAAAATAAATGCTTAGTAGCTTTATTTTAGTGTTACAAAAGTTAGTGGGTCCTAGAGATGGTTTATTCTAGCTAGGCCAGGACAGTTTAGAGCCATATCATTGGCTTCTAAGTTGTCTTTTGATTGATTATGAAATGTAAGCAAATTGAGCTGAGTTTGATAGACAAATTTTTTGGTTTCAGGTTGTGGCATATCTCTTGATATCATCAGCTTCTTCAGCGATTCCAATAACGAATAGAATAAGGGAAGTGGCAGACAATATATTTACAGACACTTCAGCTGCAGCCATTAGCATGTCCTTCTTTGCCTTTTTGTGTCTAGCAATATCAGCCATCATATCAGGATACAAACTATCAGCTCAAACTGATATCTGAACTTCCACAAATGTTTCAACTATCATGTTCCATACTTCCATTTATTGCTCTACAAAGTACATTTATGTCTCTGCATATGTCACAACCAGATGAGATATGAGACTACTTACTTCATACAAGAATACAACTAGTTTTTTTGCTTGAAACTATGTTGATGGTGTTGATACTTTATCCTGACTGATGGGCCATGGATGCATAATTCTGGAGTGATTGAAAGAAGCAAACATTAGAACTGGATTTTTGTTTTTTGTTTTTTGTAATTGGAATATTATATATATATTTTTAAGAAATTTACTTTCTCTTTTTTTGGTAAACAAAGAAATTTACTTTAATAACGAATTTCGCAGAAAACAATAAGTAGTAGTGAATACACAATTCTAGAGTAATTGGAAGAAGCAAATATAGCATCAAGCAATTCTATACTGGTAAAGGATTATTTTAATTTAATTAGTGGTTTCGAATTTTTTTTTAAAATATAATTATATTAAAATTTGGAGGAGAGATATTCTTTCTACCAAAATCTTCTACTACCAAGTTACTACCTCTCTAATCACCATTGGATTAATATTTTCTATTTTTTTCAAAATCTTTTTAGTATTCTCTCTTTGATTCAATGGTGATTAGATAGATAGTAAATTAGTAGTAGAAAAATTTAGTAGTAAGAATATTCCCGTAAAATTTGATAGAAAAACTTTTTGTTGCCCAGATATACATACTTCTCTCCAATCAAACTAGTTAAGTTGGATTATAATAAAAAAAAAAAAACAAATATTGATTCTTTATTTAATAATATAAGTTGATTACTAGAATGTTCTCGAAATTTAATAATAAAAAATGCTTGACTTTTTTTCTCATGTTTATCTCTTTTTAACACATTCTTCCGCCAATCCATCAACGCCACGTCATGAACATTCTGTGTAGTTCACGTGCTCTCCTAATGGCTCATAACCCTGTTTCAAAACGATCGCCAACACAACAACCATAAAACCGGTTTCAAAATGAAAACTTAGTACACACACCCAACTAACAAAACTGTGCTTGCGTGTCTCTTTGTCTTTGTCTTGAGTCTTGACTATTGTTAATAGTCCTCGGTTTCTTCTTCGCCATTTTTGTTTACATTCATCAATTCGTTATTATCTAAATCTGAAACCTGTGAATCCAAAATCGTGTCATATAAAATCAGACATATATAGATGACGGTTTCAAACGGTTCAGATATGAAGATAGACGTGAAACCTGAGCCATCTGCGCCAACTGTTGACTACCACGAGCCGGGAACTGCCGACGCAAACGCCGGCATCCTACGGCGGTGGAAGATGGAAGATTTGCTCAAGAGAGGATCGTTATGGTTGAGAGGAATTGCTTTGTTTTTCTCTTTAATTTCCTTCTTTCTCATTGTTACCAACAATCATGGCGATTGGAGAGAATTCGACAAGTATGAAGAATACAGGTATGAATCAGAAACTCCTGTGTGAATTTGATCATAATTGTGATGTGGGTTTGGGAGGAATTTGGTTGAAGATTCATGGGTTTTTGTCAAAATTTGATTTTGTTCTTTGGGGTGTTGAGATTAAACTTGAATTGGAACTTTTGGAAAATAGGTATTTGCTGGCCATAGCAATTCTATCCATTTTGTACACTGGAGGACAAGTGTTTCGTCAAGCTCATGAACTTTCCACGGGGAAAAACTTGCTTCAGTTAAGAACTGTAGCGTTGATTGATTTTGTTGGAGATCAGGTTTGACTTTCCTTCTTCTCTGATCACGTTGACTTTTATAGTCCTTTGTTTCTTAACCCAACTCTGGATCTCTGAATGGTGAGGAATCAAATTTAGTCTTGTTTGACCTGAGATGGATTATGCACTATGAATTGTATTTAGGGTTCGCTTTTTATGCATATAAGTTATTTGCGTCCAAGCGAAAATCATGGTGTTATTGTAGCTAGGCCAGGACAGTATTTAGAGCCATATCATTGACTTCAAAGTTGTCTTTTGTTAGATTATGAAATGTTAGCAGATTGAGATAAGCATGAATGACAGATTTTTTTGGTTTCAGGTTGTGGCATATTTCTTGATATCATCAGCTTCTTCAGCAATTCCAATAACGGATAGTATGAGGGAAGGGGCAGATAATATATTTACAGACACTTCAGCTGCAGCCATTAGCATGTCCTTTTTTGCCTTTTTGTGTCTAGCATTATCAGCCATCATATCAGGACACAAACTATCATCTCAAACTTATATCTGAACTTCCACAGAAGTTTCTCCTATCATGTTTCATACTTCAATTCATTGCTGTACAAAATATATTTATAATTTGTGTGAGGAAGTGAGTATAAGAAACCCCCATCCTTTTAAGTGTGTGCATATGTTACAGTGAGATATGGGATATGAGACTACTTATTTCATACATGAATACAAATAACTTTTTTCTACTTGAAACTATGTTCATTGTTTTGATACTTTTTTTGTAGTGATGAATTTGACAGAAAACAATACAATGGTGGAAGCATGATTCTAGAGTTACTGAAAGAAGCAAACATTGTAACTGGATTATTTTTTGTTTTAATAATATAATTTGAATACTATTTTTTTTTCTTTAATGACGAATTTAGCAGAAAACAACACATAGCGAATGTACAATTGTAGAGCGATTGAAAGGAGCAAACGTTAATTCTTTTTCTTTTAATAATATAATTGATTACTATAATATTCTCCAAATATAGTAATAAAAAATGTTCACTTTGTTGAAATAATAATAATTTCAATCTTGGACCCTCTTTGAGTCTGTCAAATTTCACAGAAGTCGCTGACCATTTCATATCTTTTTCATAATGTGAAACTTTGACTGAAAAAATTAAAGTGACACGATCAAAGTAACCATAACCTGTAACAGAGCACATAGTAGAAATCGCTTGCACAAAAGAAACTTTCTTTTTTTCGTGTGAAATGAATACAACAAAAGAATGATAGAATTCAGCGGTCAACTCCTTTTCTGTGTCTCCTATCATTAAATTGAAGTTAGAATAAGTCTCAACTCCTATCAAGCTTTATATTGCTATGGTTCTAGTGTCTAATCTTAGTGAGATAAATAAGTACATGCCCATTATTTATTTTTTCTATTCTATTCTGAAATGAATAACTAAATTCCTCCAAAACATATCTATGATAATAAGTGGAACGTTCTAATTCCAAAATTAAAAGTTCTTTGACAGAAAAGACTGAAGGAATGAGTCATCCTTAGCCAAGTTTGCTGCATCTGAGTATTGTTCAGGATTGGTATATGAACTCATTGATCTATCAAAAGCTGAATATCCAAAGATTCCAGGGTTCAGTAGCAAGTCCAGTGGAAAAGGTTCTTGACTTCCAGATGTTGGTATCTTTGTACCATGAAGTGAATTTGTGAAAGTTGTTGAGCTAGAACAATTAGTCACCACTGAAGGCCTTATAGGGGTGGGGGTAGTTACATTACTAGTATTGCTGTTCATAGGAGTTTTGTTCATGCTTTGACTTGCACTTCCTCGTCCTATAGGAACATCATGGTTGTGTTTCCCTTCATAGGTTGTGATTACAGCTTTCATATCATGTGCAGCTCGCTCAACATGTTTTCTCACTGGACAACCTTGGGTTACGCATTTGTAGTAGCTCCTGCATAAAGGATATTTTGAATGAGTTAGTTATGGTCTTATTATAGGTTGGAAATTGTAAAGAATCAATTTCACTCTAAAGGGTTATACTAGTGGTTTTATATATTATATGGAGTATGATATGTTCACAAACTTTTTAAACAACTTACATATATCCGTTAAGCAAGAGCTCTTTGTGCTGTAAGAGTTTGTAAACAAAAAGTTAGTAAATATAACCTACCTCATATTATATATCTAACATATTCCGTTAAGCAAGAGCTCTTTGTATTTAAAACGTGAAAATTGCACGGGTCCGATTTTTAGTTTATCTTGTGCTAGTTTTAACTTACTTTAAAAAAAAATCAATTCAACTTAAAAACTTAAACCATTAAGTGAAGGTCACATTAATGGTTTTTATGTATATATATCTTAACTGCTAATAACAGGAATTGTAACACTAAGAACCATATAACTAGAGGGTTTTGTTTCCATCAGTTAAATACCTTGGATTAGGGTTCCCTTTAACTACTTTCTGTCCATATTTTCTCCACCTATAGCCATCGTCAAGTATATCAATTTCGCTTGTAGTTTGAACCACAACTCTAGGTTCCTTAACAGTTCCTATTCCACAGGAATAGGAAAAACCATCATTTTCATTCCCTTCCTTCCTGCAATAATCAGAACCATAATTTGTTATACAAAAACAAAATTCACCATGCAGTTTCATTTTAACAATACAGATCATGCTATTACAATAATAGAGTAAGTGTAGTTTTCTTATATTACCTTCTTTTGGCCTCTGGTCCAAGGTCATTGTCATCCCCTCCAGAATAACTAGTTTGTGATGAATGCTCAAAGTCTTCTTCTCCCAAAGATTGATCAGAAATCCCTGAGTTGTTGCATGATGAAGAAGATTGAAGAATTGATTGAGAACTTGTTCTTCTAGTAGACTGAGGCTTAGGATGGCTATGACTTCCCTTGTATATAATTTCAGTAATATGTCCATCCAAAGTCCTCTCAACTTTCTTCTTAGTTGAGCAATTTGGATGTGTGCACTTGTAATAACTGCGTGGATTTTCACTTCCTTTAACTTGTTTCTCTCCATATTTCCTCCATTTGTACCCATCTTCTGTTCTCCTTTGTTCTCTAATAGAAGCATTAGTGTTGTTAAAGTAACCAGACCCAGAAGCTGAATAATTACTTTGTATTTCAGGTTTGGTTGTGGTCATTTCTGAGAATAAGTGCTCAGTGGATGGATATTCAGATTTGGTTGCTTTCCTCTCAGATGAAAAATCAATTTGCTTTGCAGTTTCATTGAATATCAATGTGTCCTGTTTCTTTACTAGCTCCTGCTGTTCAAGTATAACAAGTGTTTAAATAAACAAATCTAAAAACGCCAAGATTAGCATTTTCCAAAGCATCAATAAATCACACCTTGTTTATTGTGACTATGCTGTTTGATAACCATTACAATGAAGTTTACTATTTGTCAAGACTGAAAACATAGAAACATACAGATAAATTCTTAGGTGGTAAGCAAGTTCAATGCCATTTAATGTTAGCCATGTAACCTTTAAAAATGTTTTGTTTAAGCAGACAACAATGGACCTACAAAATTTATGAGGCTAATATTGAATGGCCACAAAACATATATGTAAGTTTGATTTTGTCAACTTAGAATAAGCATAGTCAAGTTTTGAATTGTTAAATTCATTTAAAAAATAAGTAAAGCACTAAAGAAAATGACAATATAAAAAGCATTAAAAGCAAGTTTATGACAAACTACCCCACAAACAGGAAAGAGAAGATGCTAATAAAACAAACTTGTCCAAGTAAGTCAAGTAGATAGAACAAGAAATGGTCTAGTCTACGAGTGTCCTTATCCCTTAATGATCAAATAAACAACCGAGAAAACAGACACAACCAAAAATGATGCTTTCTTTAAGTCAAATTAATAAGGAAAGGTTTGAAGCAGTGGTAAGGTTGTTACTTGTGTTTTCCCTTTGTTACTTTTGTTCAAGTCAAATTACTGATCAAAGAAAATGTAACTTACTTCTTGAAACATGCTTGTGGAAGATTGAAAGAGAGGCACATGCTTTGTTTCGATTTGGAAAGAGAGGTCAGAGTAATCTTTCTCTTCCACCATGTTACATTGTTGGTCCTCAGTTGAACTGTTTCTTCTGTTGAAGTACTGGCCAGAAGAAGGATCAGTAGTGTAAGATGCAGGAACCTAAACCAACATAGAAAACAAGAAAACCCCACTTAGTGATGATCCAAAACATGACATAGGAGTGTTACAAAAAGAACAAAACATAAAGCCAAAACAAAAACATAAAAATATAAACAATTGTAAGTGAGTTTATGACTTACATTTGGAGAAGAAAGAAACAAAGGTGAATTGAATAACTCAGTTGGGCTAAAACCAGGAGGAAAATCAGAATAAGAAGGGTAAGTTGAAGAAGGTTGAACTTCAAGTCCAAAATGATCATCAGTTTTACGTTGAGAAGTTCCCCATTTATCATCAAAGGACATGTTATTGTTGTTATTGGAAAGGTCAGTGAAACCGAAAGACATGTTGAGGTAGGTGCTTTGTGTGAGAAAAAGAAGAAAAAAAAAAACAATAGTTGGGTTTGAATTTAGGGAGAAAGAAGAGTGGAAATGATGGATATTATTATGGAGTGGCATGCACAGCACCTTTATATATGTCTATGGTAGCTACTTCTGAGAAGCTAAAAGTTTGATATTTGACCGTGGAAAACCAAAATTGGTCAAAGGTTGTGGGTTTGACTTTGACTGAGCTACCCTATGATTACATAACACTGGGTCCAGAGAAAAAGAGAGGAAATAGTGGCGGCTGAAAGGATCAGAGCATGCCATTTGTTATTACATGGCGTTCTTTGTGTAGCCATGTGTCTCATTAGGTGGCATCATTTTTCTCAAATAATTTTGAGTTCTGTCGTATTCATGTATGGGTGTTTTTTCCAATTTTTATTTTACTTTTTGTTTTTAAACTCGAACTCTAATAATTTTTTTTTTTACTACTTAAAACTGTTAATAGGACTCTGAATGAGTTATGTTAGGCTAATTTTTTTCTTAAATAGGGCATGTAAAATATATTTTAAACCTTACTTGATTTGTTAGCATGGTATTGAGATATGTAGTCCCACATTGGTTGGATAAACAACTAATGTGGAGTTTATAAGGCTTTGGGCACTCCCACTCTTTGAGCTAGCTTTTCGAGAGGTGTATCTCATGATTCTTTACATGGTATCAGAGCCTCGTCGTCCCCAACTTTCTCTTGTGGACTCTCTTAGCACAGGTAGATTGAGCCTGTTGCGGACTCTCACCCTTTGAGCTAACTTTTGGAATAGTGTATCTCAGGGTTCTTTACACATTAGCTAAGTTAAATGATAGGGTAAAGGATTTCGACGTCGTTTTGAGGCGGAAATCGAAGTGCTTTTGTAATTATAATATATTACAGGGTTATATTAGTCTTTATCATCATAGTTTTTTAATCTTATAACCCAAAACGATGTCATTTTGAGCTCACCGGAGTTAAAGTTATCTCCGATGGATGGAGAAATACTTTTCCCAAACCATAAGTCTAGTTCGGTTTCTATTTAAAGAATAAAAGGACTATCTTAGGTCTGTTTAAATCTATTTGACTTTTACGAATTAAAAAAATAACTAAAATAATATTGCTTTGTAAATTAATTTTTTTAAAATTATAATTTTATTTATTTCATTTAAACTAAATAATACAATATAGACTAACTTGTAAATTTATGGATTAGACTGTGTGAAAAAAATTATAGCCTACCTTTTAAATAGATTTTTTTAAGGTTTGATTATGTTCTATTTTATAAGGGTTTATCATCTATCATTTAATATAACCACAATAATTTTCCTACGCACACAACGTTTTGTGAGGCCTGCAGTAAAAAAAAACTCCGGCACGCAAAATGAATCTCTATAACATAACACAATCACTTTTCCTATAATATAACTCTTATAAAACTCATTTTATAATGGACAAGATTGATAGATCCCTAATATATGAGCTACTTTTACCGTGTGAAAAATGATAATAACCAATTATAATTAAAATGATACACTTGTAATTGTATATTTTTTTTTTTAAAAAAAATGCTTAAGAATCTTCATCTTTGACTGTCAGAGAAGTTGAGAATTTCTCTCATGTCAAACTACTTATGTCTCTCTCACTAATTTACTTATTGGTCCGTTTACGGTTTTTCAGTGGGTATTTAGTTTCATTCAATTCTTTTAAGGGAAATATACTTCTAGAAGTGTATTTCTCTTGCTATGTCAATTCAAATTCCGCGTTTTCATTTTTTTTTTTTTAATTTTTTTCTAAAAACTTGTGAGCCCCACAAAACACTCTACTCTCTATGCAGGAAATCTGGCGGGAGAGGTGTTAAGCCCTTTTTTAAAGACATAATTATTGATAGGATAAAAATGATAATTACAACTATACAAGCAATTTATCCTGCATTATGATTTCATGTTTAACTGCGTGTGGGTACTATCTAATATAAAGGGGTGATGATAGTTGAAATATTTGTTTAGCAAAGAAACGAATAGAAGTTGTTGGAAATTGGAATGAATTATTAGCTTTACTGTGACCCATTATTTAAAATTAGAGCCTTTTTTTTACTTCTTTTTATAATTTTTTATAAGCATGTGGCAAAATTAATATGAACAGTAATATTTTGATTTGGTAAAATTTGAAGACTGTACTCGGTTCCATTGTGTAGTGGTTAGCACTCTAGACTTTGAATCCAGCGACCTGGGTTCGACTCGCGCTGGGACCTGAGTTCTTACATTATATTATATGAGTAGGAGTATTAATTGGTCAATTCGAACCGGGTTTTGACTTAAAAATAAAATTTGTGTTTAAATAGAGCCTCCAAACCGGACAAAGACCTCTAATTTATTTAGCAGCCTGATTATGAGTCTTATGACTTTATGCTGCGTTTGGAATTGGAACATTTTGCTAAAATTATTAGGGGGGAAATACTCTCCGGTTGCTAGTGTTTTTCCCTATCCATCTAAAATCGTACTATTTTTTGTTTTTTTTTTAAGTGATGAGCTCCAGCATGTGTCTCTATTTATTTTTGTTTTAAATAATGGGCTCTACCATGTGTATGTAACACTGCTCTTCTACTAACAAGAGTCGACGAACCCAATATTAAAATCGTCGAAAGTTTGAGGAACAAGCTAAAAAATATATGTTTTTAACTTGCATTTATGCATTACAGGAGAAATTAAAAATATGTTGAGATTAAATAAAGTTAAACTTTATTTTTTACCATACACCTATTTTTATTTGTACCAAAAAATATAATACACCTATTTTTATTACACAAAGCAAATAATTCTTATCTCATAAAAGGCTGATATTCATTAAATGTACTACAAATAAGCTATACATTGCTTTAAAGTTTAAATGTCCTCACGTCACTCTCACATCAAAAAATGCAAAATTATATTTTCTGATTTTTATTTTTTTTTAAATCAGTGAAGCCCACTTGAGTTGTCTCATAAATCATTTGTCCTCTCCTGGAGAAATGCAAAGCCCTTAAGCTATATATATTCATTTTTTCAAATAGGTAAAATAACTTAACTTTACTTTAAATTAGCACACTTAAACATACTCTGTGGAAACGAAACCTGTCTTAGACTCTTAGTATACACTGTTTGTACCTTGAACCCAGCGCATGAAAAGAAAAATAGGGCGATACTTGGGGGAAGGGAATGCCAGCGCCCACATCCAAAAAAGGGATAATCTCATTGTGCGCATCAGAAAGTTAGGCAGGAAAAAATCACATGAATAAGATTTGCAAGAATATTTGAAACATCGTCCATTCTTGATGTCTCTAAACAGATCCAGTTGGATTTAAAAGAAAAGCAGAAGAGGTTACAAAGCTTTATACACTTGATTACCCTTGGTTTTCACAGGAACTCCAGATATTAAAAATAAAAATGAAAAATTAAAAGAGGTTGCAAAGTTTTTATACACTTGATCGCCCCCCGATTCTTGATGTCTCTGAACAGTTCCAACTGGACTCCTCCAAAAACAAAAAACAAAAGAGGTTACAAAGGTTTTTTTTTTATACACTTGATTGCCCTTGCTTTCACAGCCGAAAAAAAATTAAGGACAGGCGTTTGCCTCTGCTTCAGCAATCTACTAAGGACAAGATAATTACTTGTGAGTTGTGATAGAGTCCAAAACTAACTAGTTGGGTCATGGGTGTCCATGGAAGGATAATTTTTTACCTCCATCCCAGGGCCTGTGTAGCCTCCAATGGACTAAACAGAATACCTCAAACATACTCTATACTACTTTCTTGCTTTCTGGCTAGGCCGGGTTTAGTCAGGAATAATTTTGATTTTTGTTTTTTGGTTGGTTTTTTAAAAGGGGCGAACCGGAACCGGAACCGGAATAGGAATAGTGATAAAACTGTTTTTTCATGGCTGAAAGGTCATGATTCGAATCCAGAAAACAACCTCTTTGCAATTATGCAAATGTAAGGCTGCGTATAAGGATTACTTCCACCCCACACTCACTAATCAGGTTTGTCTGGGAGTGGTTTTTTTATTTTTTGGTTGGTTTCTTGCTTTCTTGTTTTTCGTGGGTGGGACAGGGTAGCGAGAAGTGGATGCGTTATCCTAGACACGCAAGATTCTTCACTAACTCGTATGCCATGTGCACATTGTCTTTATCAACTTCAAATAACCTGAGAAAATCATCCTATTGCATCAGATCTTCTATCTGTAATTTCCAGCATTTCGGGTCCAATTCAGCCTGTCCATAAGACAAGAAGAACCTCAGTGATCAAATAAAAAATATTAATAACAATACAACATTACTCAACGTCATTGAGCCTTAATCCCCGCTCCTTCAATTCCAGCATGATGAATTAGAGTTTAGAAACTATTGAATTTTTAAAATTTCAATCTACGGATATACTTCTTAAACAGATAATTGTTCCTTTAGAAAATAGGGAAGTAGACTAACATGATTACAAAATTAGTTAGTATTTCGATAAATCTTTAGATAGGAACCAGAGATGAATATGAGTATACCTGAAAGACTTTATCTCTCCATTCAAATACACAGCCACGGGCTTCTACATGTTTGATAAGCATCTCAGGTAACAGAGATCTTAGTGAAAGATGGAGCTTCACTTTTGTTAGCCCTCCACATGCCAATAAGGCTGCAGCCAGTCCTCCTGGAACCAAGCCCTGCAGGTGAAGCATGGTAAAGCTTTGAAGGCAGCTGATACTAGCAAGTGATAGAAGCCCCACATCTGTAACTGAGCTATATGACAAATTTATCTGCAAAGCAGGCAAAAGACATAATAATAACATCAGAATCTTAGCAAAGCTTTCTAGCATCTCTTATGTTACCCAGAAAAATGATAAATCAGGAAAATACCTGTCTTAGATTTTGGGAGAAATGAGCTAGTGGAATCATCCCACTATCATCAATGTTGTAGCACTTCTTTATGTCCAGACGTCTAAGTTGTTTGCAACTCATAGCAATTGCGGCCAGACCTATAGATGTAACAAGAAGACATCCACGAATTTCGAGTGTCTTCAAATTTGGACATTTAGACAAGGACATTAATGTACTATCAGTGATGCTAGTACAATAAGATGTATTTATCATCTCAAGGCCAGGGCAACCACGAGCAATTGCTGAAATTCCCAAATCTGTTACTCCTGTAGACCTGAGAAAAGAAAATAATCTTTGGTGACAACAGACAATGATCTGTATGTTAACAGCATAAATCTTAGGATCTTCGTGGCATACTTGCAATTTTATAAGGGATGGGCAAAAATGTCGAGCTGCTCTAGACGAGCTAGGTCTGAGACTGGTTTTAGGCTCAATCAACGAGCAACATCCTAATTTTATCAAAGCCAGTTTCCATATGTATTAAATATATGAAATGTTTATACATCAATACTAACTAATGAGGCAAATTATATCCCAATTTCTTATAACTTAAAAACTCAACCTGATTCAATTATTGTTCATGTTAAAAAGGAAATTAAAATAATGCACAGATTATTAATCTGATGACAAGAAAAGTAAAGGCTCATAGAATTGGATCACAAACCTGTATAGATCCAGCTCCTTTAACTTTGAGCAACCCATGCCAACATAGGCGAGTCCTATGTCAGTGATGCTCAGGCAGATTCCTACTTTCAGGATGGAGAGCCTGGAACAACGAGAAATGGACTTAAGACCTGCAGAAAGAGAAGGTTAGTAACTTAGTATAGCAGCTGATGTGGTAGTTAATATTTCCAAAGTTGGGACAGACGCAAACCTTCATCATCAATTTCATTATCTGTTAGGTCAAGCTCCTCAAGATAATGGCATTTCTGACCAATCAAGATAAATGCTTCCCGTGGAACTAGAGTACATGACTCCATTTTGAGAGAAGTGAGACTTATGCATGAATTAGCAATGCTGGCAATGGAAACATTAGTTATCTTGCGGCAGCATGTGATGTCAAGCTTCCTTAAATCTTTGTGTTTTGACACAAGGAACGAGAGAGCTTCATCTGTCACTCCCAAACACTTCCTTAGACTCAGCTCCTTGAGTGAAATGCACAAATTTCCAATGGCCCTTAATCCATCAGAAGTAACAAGGCAGCCATCCAATATGATTGATTGCAACATGGAAAGTTTATTCAAACCATCAGCAAAAGCAAGAGTCACCTGGATAATCAAATGCCAACAATAGTTACGGTTTAAATCCTCATCCTCAAGTTGAAAGACAAAATAAAAATAAAAATTACAAAGCCAGAAGACTTACAGGAGAACCATCAGCTAATACGAGTTGCTCAATGCCTCCCGAAATGGTTGTTAGTTTTGACAAACCGATGTGGCTTATGTTTTGACAACTTGAGATATCAAGTTTCTGTGGAAGGCAGTGAATTTTTCAAATAACAAGTTAGATCAAGAAAAAAAGTACGCTCTGAAAGCAACTAAAACAAAAATTCTATTCATTGATGCAATCAAATGTTAAAAATAAGTGAAATAACTGCATAAGTAATGCATTGAAAGTGAAAATAAATGAATATCTTTCATCGGAGAGAACAAAAAAGGGGGGAAAAATATAATACTGCTAACAATGTCATACTCAACCTAAAAGTAAAAAAAAAAAAAAAAAAAAAAAAACAATTGGTCTATCATTTCTAAGTTAACATCGATGTTGTCCAGCTCGAGCCTGATTTTTATATTGAATAATGACAGTCTAATTGGGCTATATCCATCATTAGTGAATAAACAATAAACAGAGATGGACAAGTTAAACCATCCCCATATACCTTCATTGTCTTGCACCCTTGTTTGAAGACATCATCAACGAGGCTGTCATCATCAATACCATAGCATCCTTCGAGGACCAAATCTTCAAGATGTTGCAATTTGAAGATTGACGATAGACATTTCTCCGTGATCTGCACAACACAAAGAAACCAATACCCTACTATTTAATACATCAACCAGATCATTTCAAAGACATGATGAAAATCAAGAAGAAAAACACTAAATTAACTTAACTTTTTAAAAAAAGAACAAGCCAAAAACCTCTAACTAGGGATTGTATCAAACTATTGCTGCTTAATAAATAAACCAATAAATCCAAGACACGCCACTTCGTTCTAGGAAACCACGAAGTAGAACATAAATTAACTCATCCAATGATTAATTATTTCCCTTTTAAATACTAATCCTTTATAATCTCCTCACCAAACAAAAAGTAAATAAAAAATATTCTAAATTTGGAAATATTACGTACGAAAACACAGCATAAAATCAACTCAATACACAAATTCAACCCAGCAATTACAATCACAATCTCTTAATTTAGAATGAATAAAAGTATAAATTAGACAGAAAAAAAAAATTGACATATCATAACATTAATAAGTAAGCAAAACAGAGAAAAAAATCTAAATCCACAAAAGACATAGGGAGAAACAAATGAAATGCATCATCAAAAAACCAAAATAGAGAAGAAGAAGAAAACTCACAGGCAAATAAGAGAGATCCAAAGAACGAAGCTCTTTACACTTGATAGCAAGCAAATCAACACCCAAATCTCCAACACCCAAACACCACTTCAACGAAATCAACTTCAACTTCCTGCACCCAACCGCGATGCATCCAATCCCCATATCTGTAATATACTTACACCTCGCAAGCCACAGCTTCTCGAGATTACTCGCTTTCGCCACCGCGGCCGCCGCCGCGTCCCTCAGCTCCGTCGCGTTCGACAAATCCAGCTCCACCAGGTTGCAGCAGTTCAGGCCCAAGCCCAAAAGCCCATTCCCGGTGAAGAACTTGGACCGCGACAGGTCCACCCTCCGCAGCGTGTCCCTGTACGCTCCAGCGAGAAGGGCGAGTGAACCGTCGCCCACGCGCGGACAGAGCGTGAGATCGAGGTCCGTAACTAACGGGTAGCGGGCAACGATCGCGGGCAGGTGCTCTGCCCGTAACGGCCTCAGGACTCTTCGGTGCTTCGCCTCAACGGAATAGAACCACTTGCACGTTAACGAGAATGACTTCTTGTCGAGTGGGTCCGAATCTAGAAAGTCCAGGATTGTGAATATGAGTTCTTCCGATATAACGTTGAACGGGTTCGGGTTTGAGTTCGAACGCTGCGTTTCAACGCACTTCTGCTTCTTCATGTTGAAGATGGAGAGAAAATGAAAGGGAAATGGAAGAGGAAGATGTGGCGGTGATGTTGGTGTTAGTTTGGAGTGTAAACCGTTAACACGAGATTTATTGAAGCTCTGGGTTTTGGGAAGTTGAAGAGAGAGAAAGAAGTATCGAGGAAGATGATGAAGGTACAGAAGGACGAAACTGCCATCCTTGTCTTCTTTATAGAGTTGCTGCCTTTGTGTTTGTATCCATTTGCGGAAAGACAATAATACCCTGTTATCCTCTCTCTCACTATTCCTCAGTTACGAAAGTTAGGTAAGGACATGAAAATTTAGTAAATATATATTTCCCTTATCTTATTTTTTGATTTTAAATAATTTGTAATCAAATGTTTTTTTAAAGAATATATATATATAGGCTTTATTAATTTTATGAAAATCGATGTATGTGTAGGAGAGAAAATTTCTCTTCTATAACATAAGAATATATTTTATATATATATATATGAGGAAATATTTTAGCATTTTAAAGAAGAAAAAAAATTTAATGACGCAATGACATAAGTGGAGTTTACAAAATAATGGAGTGAAAAAAATTTAAGGTGGAATCCTTTTATACCATAAGTAACTGATAAAAGAAAATGATTGTCATATATATATATATATATATATATATATATATATTATTTTTAATCTTAAACTAATAGATTAAAGCCATTGAATATAAATAAAAACAACAGTTAAGATTTAGAGTAATGTATATATAAATAGTGATTAACTCATATTAAGATTACTAATCCTTAATTTTTCTTACCTTAAATGATTTATGTAAACTCTTTTTTTCGGTAAATTAAAATTATTAGATGATATACAATTAACCGTGAATAATGAATGAATTCTTGTTGTTATATGAAAGTAAGATATTTCTATATATATATATATATATATATATATATATATATATATATATATATATTATTAATCTTAAACTAATAGATTAAAGCCATTGAATATAAATAAAAACAACAGTTAAGATTTAGAGTAATGTATATATAAATAGTGATTAACTCATATTAAGATTACTAATCCTTAATTTTTCTTACCTTAAATGATTTATGTAAACTCTTTTTTTCGGTAAATTAAAATTATTAGATGATAGTACAATTAACCGTGAATAATGAATGAATTCTTGTTGTTATATGAAAGTAAGATATTTCTATATATATATATATATATATATATATATATATATATATATATATATATATATAAACTAATAGATTAAAGCCATTGAATATAAATAAAAACAACAGTTAAGATTTAGAGTAATGTATATATAAATAGTGATTAACTCATATTAAGATTACTAATCCTTAATTTTTCTTACCTTAAATGATTTATGTAAACTCTTTTTTTCGGTAAATTAAAATTATTAGATGATAGTACAATTAACCGTGAATAATGAATGAATTCTTGTTGTTATATGAAAGTAAGATTTTCTATATATATATATATATATATATATATATATATATATATTATTTTTAATCTTAAACTAATAGATTAAAGCCATTGAATATAAATAAAAACAACAGTTAAGATTTAGAGTAATGTATATATAAATAGTGATTAACTCATATTAAGATTACTAATCCAATTTTTCTTACCTTAAATGATTTATGTAAACTCTTTTTTTCGGTAAATTAAAATTATTAGATGATAGTACAATTAACCGTGAATAATGAATGAATTCTTGTTGTTATATGAAAGTAAGATATTTCTATATATATATATATATATATATATATATATATATATATATATATAATCTTAAACTAATAGATTAAAGCCATTGAATATAAATAAAAACAACAGTTAAGATTTAGAGTAATGTATATATAAATAGTGATTAACTCATATTAAGATTACTAATCCTTAATTTTTCTTACCTTAAATGATTTATGTAAACTCTTTTTTTCGGTAAATTAAAATTATATAGATGATATACAATTAACCGTGAATAATGGTTGTTATATGAAAGTAATATTTCTTCTTTTATTATATATATATATATATATATATAATTCTAGGAGGAAGTGTGTATTATTTTGAATGACATAAAGTTATATTATTTTAAGTGAGAGAAAGAAATAAATTATGGAAAAAAATGGATGGAAAATTTTTTAAAAGCGTGAATCTCACTTTTTTTATGAAGTAAAATGATATAAGGTGTGTCATTTAAAATGAGACACCTTATGTTATAAAAATAAAATGAGACACCTTTCTCGTGATTTTTTTTTTTCATAAATTAGAGTCAATTTTTGTCGGCAAGAAAACATTAAACTGTTAGTTAGCTTAACCGTGAAGGCTGAATTTTTATTATTTTACTGTTTGTTTCACCTTTTAGGACAAAAGGAAACACACTTTTGCCCTTAGCTAACGTTCAAGAGCTGCTGGCAAACATCTCCATGCGTTTTATTCACAACCAAAACTAATAACTTTTTAATATTTTAGTGCTTTCGTGAGAGTTTTTATATATTGAACTTGGATTTGATGTTTGTTTATATTATTTTAACTGAGAAAAAGATACAAATAATAAAAATTACGGGAGAAAAAAGTGAGTGATTTTGTTTAATTTAAATTTTAATTAAAAAATATTAATCCGTGTTTTTCTCTATTTTAAATGATATAATTGTATATTTTTGTAAAAATAAATATTTTTCCCATTAATCTTTTATGGTTTGATTGGATATTCAATCATTTTCTAACTTGTTTCTTTTATTTAACAAAACGAATATCATAAAAGAGAAAAGCTATAAAAAAAAAAGGATTTGTATTCATCATTGAACATGACACAAAAAAGTTTCCTACACACACAATATTTTATGAACCCCACATTTTTTGAAGCAAAAAAAAATTAAGGCACTAAAACGAATCTCAATAATTTTAGACAATTATTTTTCCTACAACATAACTCTTATAAAACAAAAAGAAAAAAAATTGTAAGCAGAAATATACATATGATATTTCTCGTAAGATAAAAAATGTAAATGGCTGAATTTGTATTACATGGCCGGGTTAGGTATGAGGAAATAAAGACGAGGGTATTTTCGTCTTATAGAGTGACAAAGTCATCCCGTACGGAGAAGGACAGGTAAGGACGGTATTAATAAATAGAAAAGATGAGGGCATAATAGTAATTTAAAATGAGTGCCTTTCTCCATCTAATAGAGATGACACATATGGTGGAGGATTATATGAGGAAGGACAGATTCAAGTGCGGCCAGTACGAAAAGGGAGGCCCATTTCATTAAAAACGACGCAAGCTTTTTTTTTTTTTCCAAATATTCTAAAAATAAAAATAAATAATAATTCATTTCGGAAAGTGGGTTTGAGGCAAAAGAATAATAAAAATAAAAGAGAACATAAGCTTATGAAAATGAAATGTTCTTGAAAAAGTCCAAAGTTTGAAAAGAAAAAATAAAAATAAAAATTCTGCCGTACTTATAGATGACCCTGCATAGTACCTGCCTGACTCAGATAAGAACGGTTGGAGAGAGAAAATGCTTTTGTGGGTGCGTTCCTTTGAAATGATTAAGAGAGAGAGAGAGAGAGGGTCAAAATTCTACAACATGTATTAGAATATAGAACCCGGAATTTAGGTCAGGGGAGGTTGTGGCTCCTAGTCATACACGGTTTATACACGCTATTTGAAAATGAGCTTATATTATATGTCACATAAGATGAGGAATTTCGCAACACACATACTTAGGTGGGTTCTATTGAAAAAAAGTAAATTAAAAAATTAAAAATATTGACATGTAAAATGATGTGAGTGCAACATAAGAAGATTATTTTTATGTTGCATAAAAAGTATAAAATTCTATATATAATAATATTATTTAATTGGTATATACCTAAAACATATATTACCCCACGACCGTACATAAATAGTAGTAAGGTCTTTTTTTTTTTTCGTAATCAGTAGTAAGGTCTTTACTTGTAAAGCATTCTTCTATAAATTATAGTATAGTTAGGACTTGGAGGAGGTAGAACTTCAATCAGAATAGTGGGTATAACCAATTAAAATATCGGGTTTAGTTTTTTCAAGTAGCACAAGACAATTGAATTTTCCTAAGGAGACATATCATTATGGGTTCCATCATTTTCGTAAAAAAAAAAAAACTAGAAAGAATAGGCTCGCAAATCAAAGGCTCTATAGGAATCGGTTATCTTCTTATGAGTTATATTATCTTTAAAATATATAAATTTACTCATATAATTTTAGGGATTTCGATTTTTTTATATAATAGGAGAAAATATATTATGGGGCTCATATTTATTAAAAAAAAATTTACACAAAAATTAAAGGATTGTTGATAGGAAAAAATAATTTTCCTACAATATAACAAAAAAAATTCCCAACTTTTAGATACATTATTTTGTGGAAAATCATTCTCTCATCTTATAAGAGTTATCTTATCTCACTCTCACATCAAAATAGCCTCATTCCTTATTCTTTTTCTTTTTTCAATGAATGATAGGCATCACCACATCATGTGTCTATAATAGGGAAATATCTTTTATGGTCCAGGGACCACCAATCATTTGGTGCTCCCTCTCACAACATTATTTTTTCTTTCCCTTTTTACCCTTGCTATTTTTTCTAATTTTCATTTTTACCCTTCCATTTACACTAAGGGACCACCAAAAGAATGATGGTCGCGGACCACATTAAATAATCTCCTATAATAGGATATACTTGTCTTTAATAACATGAAAAAAAAATTAAACCCTTTATTTTATATTTAAAACATGGGGAAAAGTGGAAAAAATTCGTATTGTTGGAGAGTTATTTTCTTCAATGAGTGATCCTTTAATTTTTATGTAGTATTTTTTTTTTGGGAAATATTTTTCTCATTTAGTTGGAGATAACTATCTCTTGTTATACATTCATCGAATTTTGTGCCAATTTTTTTCTTTTCTTTTTCCTTTTGTTTTAAATTGTGGACCCCACATATTTATCTCACACACATCTTAAGCAACATGAGATTAGTAACTCCTTTTTTTATGTAATAAATGTGGGACACATACAAAATATATTTATAACATAAAATACTTATCTACTACGGTATAAGAAAATCGAAAGTTCGAAACCCTTAAAACATATAGTATCCAGAACCGTACATTAGAGTAATAAGGTCTTTACTTGGAAAGCCAACTTCCATAAATTGTAAACTTGTAGTGAGGGTAGGACTTAAGAGGAGGTTGAACTCGAAAAAGAGAGAGGTTATAATTAAGAGCTTGCTTCACTTTTTTGTTTTGTTTTTAAGTTTAAAGCTATTTTTAAACTAAAACTAAAAAATAAAATAAAAATAAAGCTATAAATTATTTGATAATTACATAATATTTTTCGCTTAAAAGTTACTTAAAGTTATTCATTCCAAAAAGCACACATTTAAAAAAAAAAAAAAAACTAATACAACTTAAAAAAAATTCCTTTTAGGAGTTTTTAGTTTTTGACTTTTTTCTTCATTATAAAAAAAAACTCTTTTTCATATAAGTACTTTTATAAAAATTTATTTGGCCTAACTTCTACTTATAAAAAGAAGAGAAATTAAAAAAAAAAAGACCTCTCAAACAAGCACTAAGTGATATGTTATTTTACCTATTTTTTTTCTTCCCTACCTTACCTAATCATCTTCAATATCATTATATATTTTATTTTTTACTCATTTACACTTTAATTTTATTCCAAAACTCAAATATGACGCGATGTGTTTTTTAAAAAAGTGTACAATTTGTATTTTCATCTAATTAAAAAACAGTTGTTTGTAGTTTCATAATGATATATAGTTTTTTTTTTCAAAATAAAAAGTAAAACAGAGAGATATTAGGTACAGCTAGATGATATAAGATACGAGATAGCACACTAAAAATCATTTCAAGATTTGTTGTATCAAATGCGCGGATGCTATCATGATACCTCATTCCTTATGAGCATGTGGTCAGGATCACCTCATCCAAAAAAGAATGTTTGCGTAAAAGAAATGAATTAATCTTAATATCTGATGATCACATGGATACTTGATTCGGATTTGAATTTTGATTGATATCAATTTTAATTAGCAAGAAAATAAAAGTGGTTAATCTCGATGTGATTTGTAGGTGCTAACCATTCATAATTTAATTTTTTTTTTGGTCTCCCGCGAATAAAAGATGTACAATCTAAGGGCATATGTCTGAAAGATTCTAACTCGTCATTAAGCTCTCAGTCTGTATATCACCTTCACCAGTGAATAGCAAAGTTTGTCTGTTAATACTATGTGAGACTTTATTTTTCTATCACTAGCATCTTTCTATGTACTTTTCCTGTGTGCGTTTTATTTATTTTACTTTGTGTGTGTATAAATAATTATGTGGTATATGGTAAAACTATTTCTCCAAATTTGTGTGTAGAAAATACCATATATATATATAAATAAATAAAGTATTTCTACAGCCACATTAGATAAGTTTATCTACAGCTATCATTTTTAAATTTCTCCGGGAGAATATAGTTATAACATAATGTTGCTCTTTTCTCTCTCCACATCAACAAAAAAGTTCTGAAAAGTAACTGAGTAGAGAGAAAAAATAGCAACTTTAATGTTATAATATTACACAATCATACTTTGACAGCTGTATAAGTTTATCATAAAGTGGCTGTATAAATATATATATATATGATAAAATCATTTCTCTGGCTCCTGGACGTCCAATAATAAATTTTATACTGTTGATTGATTATAATTTCTCGCATTTAATGTTGTTACCCACTTTTGTAATTTCCTGAATTTATTTGTTGGACATCAAATGGCTTGAGAAAAGTAAATTCATATATATATATATAATTAAGGGCATAATTAATTTATACGGGTGTAAAAATATAAGATGTCATATGCTTAATATAATTATTGACTTATTGATTTGTTTGTATTTAATGACTCAAATATTTAACATATTAGAATAGTTAAATATAAATAACATCAACAATTAAGATTGAGAATATAACATATATTAATATAAAACATATATATATATATATATATATATATATATATATATATATATATATATATATAGTGGCGGACCCACTTGCGGGCAAATGCCCGCAAGTGCTGTCATAAAAATTTTCGTTTTCAGTTTTTCTTTTGTTTTCTTTTCTTGATTGCAGGTTCTTATTTGTCTATTGGTTCAATATATATTAGGCATAAATATCCTTTTAGTTACCTAACAAAATATATTGTTCCCATTTTAATCCCTTACAAAAAAAAATTAGTCTCGATGTCCCTAAAAATTTAAAGTGGATCAATTTAGTTAAAATCGTGATCCTCATAAATTCAAAAAAGATCTATATTAGTCCTCAAAAAGACCAAAATGAGTCCACTTTGAACTTCATAGAGACCGGGAGACTAATTTTTTTTTTTATAATGAACTAAAGTGAGGACCAAATTTTTTATTAGGGATCAAAAATGATATTTAGGGGGAAATAATTGGTCAAAATGATGATCTATGAATGTACTGGAGTATATTCTGATACTTGTTTTGAGGATTGATAAGATTTAAGGGGTAAATAATTGGTCAAACTACCAAAAAGCAACTAGATTATGAGCGAAAAGTTTTTTATATAAATAACATCAATAATTACATAATTGGGAATATATATATATATATATATATATGTATAATTTTTTTTTATGTGGATTAGAGTCAACTTAGAGAAAGTGACTTGGAAAATTCAATTATAAATAGCTTATTAATTTGCTAGTGGGAAATAATATCCATATCCACTATGTATATTAACTAGTTGAGAGCAATGAGATATTGGGTTTGAATAAGCACTAATCTTATATGCAAATTAGTATGCAAATTAGTGGTCAACAAAACTTATATGTACCGAATGGTTAGTACCACGGAGATAAAATACCGTATGACAGTTTATGCACCCACCAAAGTTCTCTTTAGAGGCAATAAAGCCACACTCAACGACACGTTTCCTTTTGCCTTTTGTTGCATGCTATTTGATTTTTGGTCTATATAATAAAACCTATGTGGTCCCATTGTTTGCCATTCATTATTTTTTAATATTATGGTTAGATGATATTGGAGATAATTTATGTGCACCTCACATGACTTATCTATTGGCCTGTTGCATTATATTAAAGAAAACCCCAGAAATAAAAATAAAAATAAAAAATTCAATCAGTCTAGGAATATATTTTTTTTCTTATAATTCACGAAAAAAAAATCAGAATCTAATTATGCACCGAAAGTGGAGATATATCTGGACGGCAATCGTAAAAATTATTCATAAGATACTGTCACTGCACATGGGCTCTTTATGTTCTTCACTTTTTTTTTTTTTTAATTTTAATTTATTGTAGCTGTCAATAAACATGTTTTTCTATTGGAAATATTGTTTGTACATAAACCTCTTAAAAGCCATGTAAACAATTAAATCGTGAAAAAGTTTCCAAGAAAGAGAAAGAGGGGAAGAAGTGCGTGATTATAGTGAGATATTTTGAGATGTATGAAGAATCTTATCTGTTTTATATAACGTTCTTTTTATGAATTCGTTTTTTCTGGAAGTTACTGTATATAAATTAGCTACATTAAAGTTGATGTCGTTTTGAGATGAAAGTAACACTTAACCATATATTATCATATATTATTACACATTACAAATGAAAGATAAAGGTACACGTATACCTCCATTGAATAGAAATTATTTTATTTTCAGAAACGAGAAATGATATATGTTAAAAAAAATATTTTATGTAATTTTTATTTGTTTGGATAACATTTTATGTAACTTTTATAGTTGACAAAAAAGTGGATGAATTTTTAAATCAATGCTTTATTAAACACAAAAGAGGAAAACGCCCTGGCGATCATGGAAAACGAACTAATGAGGAGGAGGACAACTTCTGATGATCCTTATTCACAAAAATAAAAATAAAAAATCCCAACCATTCATGTACTAACCGTGAAAATTATTAAAAATTACTTTATGGTGTACGTAATATTTCGTTATTTTAAGTTTTTAGTTGTTTAATAAAAATAAAAAAATTGATACCCACACATTGTGTTCAACCCCGAACTTTACATGATAAATGTGATACGAAAAATTTGAAAAAAATTTAAACCATTAGCACGAAAATCGAAGGGTGTGTGGAAAAATTTAATTTATGTTGAATAAGAATTATAAAATCAAAAAAAAAAATGGATACCCATACATTGTGTTCAAACCCGAACTTTACATCATAAATGTGATAGGAAAACTTTGAATTTAGTATAAATTTTCCACGGATAGATAAATTTTCCATTGGATGAGCTTTTTTTTTTTTCAAAAAAAATACTTTTTATTTTTAGTTTGTTTGGATGTTTGCTTTTAAAAAAGCAGAAGTCAAAAAAAAAACCAAAAACTTACTTTTTAAGAAGCTAAAAATTTTAACTTCTCAGAAAAGTAGAAATCAAAAGCCAATTTTTTTTCAAAAATTAAATATTTTTATAAAAATATAAATAACTTTAACTTTTATAAAAAATACTTCTAAAATAAGGAAGAGATAAAAGTTACTTTTCTGATAAGTCGAAACAAATGAGCTTTCTAAAAACAGATTAAAAGAAAATAACCACCAACAGAGAAGTCTATACCATTATTTTAGCTAAAATTAGAATTGCATAGCTTTATATAGTATGCAATTCCAAAATAGTTAGTAGTTGTCCATAATCATGTTAGTTAGTAGTTATTCCAAAATAGCTTTATATACTAATACTTATTATTTTTTGATCAAGAGGCAATACTTGATCATATATTATTTGTATATCTAACACGATAGATAAAGCCTTCACCGGAAACAATTGAAAACATATCCATATCGCCTTCATTGAATAGACCTCTGTTTTATTATTATCTTAATTCATTTCCTTCTTTAGAAGGCAATTTGCAATCCTAAGCAATTTGAAAAAGGTGTGTGATTAAATCGTATTACTACGCACACGATAAACAAAAGTTCCTCCGTACATGTCCCTTGTCAAAAGGACGATATTTCTTTATTAATTTTTTTTTACCGAAAGTTACAGTCTTACAGTTACAGAGAATGGATTTGTATATTGATGTATTTAGTATATTTTAATGAATTAGTATTTGATATATTTTAATGAAATTATATTTCTATAATTAAGTCATTTATATATTAAAAAAATTTAAAAATTTGTTTAGATTGAATTAAATTGGATCGAATTTACGTTCTGAGGAAATTAACGATTTAATGATATTATAAGAAAACTGATTAGATTGAATTTTTTTTTTTTCACAAACCAATTCAATATAATTTTCAAATACTCCTAACTTTTTTATGCATAAAAGTTTAATATGATGGGTGGCTCTTTTAATTTTAACATTTGGATAAATCGGTAATCTTAATTAAAATTATAATTTAAGTAAATATCACCTACTAGTACATCCAAAAAAGGAAAAAGAAAAAAAAATCACGTCCTTGCACATGATGCATAAATTTAAATTTAAGTTAGCGAGTTAATATTATTAGAATATCAATTAAGTAAGTCAATTACCAAATTACCAAAAAAAAAAAAAAAGTAAGTCAATTACCACTATTGAGTATTGACTGTATCAAAATATGGAATATGTTTGTTTAGACTTTAAAATTAGTTAAGATAGTAACAATAGTTATTATGTTAAAAATCTAATCTTTATTATATTAAGAATCAATTCTAATGAGAATTAGGATTAATTTTTGTAACAAGGAAAATATTTTGTATTTGAGGTAGAACTTGGCATTTAAATAAAAACTCTTACAAGGACATTACAAAATTAGTTTTAAGAAGTGTGACCTGAGAGTTTTATAAAAAAATTATAAAATTGTTCCTTAAAAGTAATTATAATTTCTAATTTGGAGACAATAATTATAATTTTTTAGACTCAAATAAAATTGTTTTTAAAATCAATCTTCATATATAAAATCAATTTTTCTAACAAAATAGTGATTCTTATTTTATTTAAGTCAATAAGCAAGCACAATGATTCGACGAGACTCATGAGACTCCACAAATTGAAGATATGTTTTTAAGATTTATTATATCTTGATCTAAAATCTTAATATGATGAGCTTAAAATTCTTTTCATTTATATAATTTTCACTTAATTTATTTTTAGGTAATAGAAGATTTTATCACCACATTTTAATTGAGTGTGCATAAAATAATTTTTTAATTCCTATCACACGAGAAATATAAACGCGATAGAAGATTTTATCACCCATGGCCACTCTTATCATCTCATGCTACGTCTTGCAATAAACTTACATACTGCTATATATCGAAAATTTTATTCTATTAGGTACATAATTCGTACGATGCATCAACATCAAGTTTATGTCAAAATTCTGGATCAAGGGAATCTTTTTGACTATATTGGGAAAGTATTGATAATTTATATGTTTACTTAACTGATATTTTAATTAACTTTTATTTAAAAATAATAAGAGCCACAAGACCAAAGTCAAACTCTAAATTATTTAGCGGAGAATGATTTGTTCACAATTTTTTTTAATAAATTTTTATAAATTATACTATATATTCCCGGAAGTATATAATGTAACCTAGTGTACTTCCGAAAGTATATAGTGTAATTTATAAAAAAAAAATTGTAAATATAATCCTCCCCTTATTTAATTATAGAAACTTTTTATATTAAGTTGAATGTTATTAATTTTTAAAAAAATCACATTATTATTGAGAAATTCAAGTGTAAATGATTGAATGTTGTCTCACATGGTTGAAAAGGGGCTAAATGAACTCCATATAAGTAGAAAGACTACTCATGCACCTCATGCCTTAAAGTTTTGGATTTGATTGTAATGTTCCAAGCGATTTAATGCTGTTGCTCACTTGGTCCATGATTGGCAGTGTTCCCCTGCCACAAGCTCTCTTTGCCGCCTAACATAGGAATGCGCAAAATAACCAAAAAATTGAAACGAACCGTGAATCAGATTGAATTGAACTACACTTAAAGTAACCGATATTTAAAAACCAATTCATGAACCGAACTGATTTTTAAAATCAGTTTAAGAACCGAATCGAACTGATTTTTATTACTTTACTTCTTTGATTTTTCAATTTTTTTTTCTAGAATAGGATCGACCTAAAACGGTTCTGAACTGAACCGAATCAGTCTTGAAGCGAACCGAATCGATTTTGAACTGAATCGAACTATTTACGAATCGAATCATTTAAACCAATTTCGTTTGATTTTTCAACAATTTATGTTCAATTCGACCCATGCACACCCCTAACCTAATATGTGGTATCAAAGTCAATGATGGAATTGGTCGTCCTATAATGATCAGAGGAAAGAAGTGGACCTAAGACTCATGCATATAATGCCTTAAGGATCTGAGTTTAATTGTGGTATTCTAAGTCTACTTAATATTACTGCTCACTTGATCCATGATTGACGGTAAGCTGTTCTTGTATTCCTAACAATTATCATATAAAGATTCAAATATATATATTTTTTCTAACAAAATTGGCCTTCTTCATTGATGTTTTCTTTTTTGCATCTCAATCTCCCTCTTTCACGTAATGTTGAAGAAAGGCGTTCCTTTAGAAGTAACACAAACGTCCAAATTTAATTGATTTTACTAAAATAAAATTTAAGCGAAATCAGTTTTTTTTTTTCTTCCAGAGTCAATTGAATAAATTATAGGTACTTAAGTTGAATCTTTCTACTCTTCTTCTCCTTATTTAATGTGAACTAAGTTGTTTTTTCATTCTATCTTGTGTCTCGTGTAATTGTTCCACCTTTCTCTGGTTGTAGTCTAAGTTACGGATATTTTTTGAATATCAATTCAGTATACCTAATTTCCAAAATTAATAAAATTGTATACTATTTCAATCCATAGTTTTTTTGATATTTTTCATTGTGTCCTGAATTTTTTTTTTTTAATTTGGGGAAGAGTGTATGTACCGTGGTGCATGGTACTGAAAAAGTGTCCGTAAGTTACAGTTGTCCTCCAAGTCTAGCGTAATCTGATGCACAGTATCTTACACTAATTCGGTTCTTAATTAGTACAATAATTACTTTATACGTGTTGATCATTTATCTAAATTTGTATGATTGTATCCAATAAAAAAAAATTCGGATGTGTCAACTTTGTTTCCTTAATTCAAAGAATTATTAGAAAAGTATTTTAACCTTCCTCTTGTAGCCTATTCAATGATAAATTGATAATCGTCAGGATATCATATGATATAATACGACATAAATGTAATATGAGTATGATCGTAAATATTACGAGTTCACATGACAAAACATGAATATATAACCCATAAATTAAAATTTATTAGTTCTTAACACTAGTACCAACTTTTTATGAGGGTTGAATGACGCAATATGAAAATTATAAAATACAATTGCAATTATGGGATTCGTCGGTCAAAATGATAATTAACCAAAACCTATGCGTGAATTCGTGTTTATATGTTGACATATGATACGAGGTTTTGCCTGTTATATTTTGACAATACGAATATGATACAAATTTAAATTTGCATCAACCCAAAAACACATATTTTCATATTATGTTTGTGTTGTGTCAATTAGGGGTGATAAATGAACCAAAGGTCTTTGGTTCGGCTCGTGAATACCTGAACTTATATCTCTAAAATTAGTTGTTGGAACCAGATTTGAACTTGTATAAAAATTTATTTAATTAAAAAAGTCTCAGGCTTCAATTCAAAAGCCCAGCCTTAGAGTCTTTCGAGCTAACTAGTATAATAATTTTTTATTTTTTATTTTCTATACTACTTATAATAGCCTTCTGTCTCTCCTCAATCCATTTCACCCCATTTTATTAGTTAAACACACTTTTTGAATGATTTTGTTCTATATTATGCTGTTTGGATATATATTAAATTTATGAAAATTTATGGAATTACTAGTGCTTTGATTGTACATTCTGTTTGGATAAATTTTTGTTGTCTTATTTTTTTAAAACAGGCTAACAAGCTAAATCGAGCGTTCAAGTTTTGTAAATAAGCCAGGCCACAGGCCACAGGCCGGTAATTATATTCATAACAGGTAATATGCTAGATCAGACTGACATATTTAAACACAAATTTAATCTTTTAGGACCAAAATTCAACTCGACTCGACCCATTACCACCCGGTGTCAATATATCGAATCAAGGATGGGCACTTGGAAATAGTGGTGGATTGTAATAGTGGTGGTATGTAAAATTACAATCATATCGTTGATTGACCATATTTTATTTTTTTGGTAGCCGTTGGCGTTGATTGACCATATTAATTTAGATTGTATTGTGTTATATCTTCATTTAGCATATTCTTAATTTTTCCAATTTTAATTTATTGGTGTTGTCCATATATGTTTACAATAATATTAATCAATTATATGCATTGAAATAACATTTAAAAGAATTAAAGGAGACATCGAAGTAACACCCAACCATAATTATATATCAAGAAATGAAAATAAAGCCTACACGGGAAATAGACGGAAACACAGATATCACCATCACTGAATTGCACTGTGTTCCAATTTGTTTTTGTTTCTGTTTTTTGGTACCAACCAATTTGTTTTTTTTTTTTTTTCCTATCCTTGTTTGGTACGTAATTGTGCAATCCTAAGTATTTTGAAGAAGTGTATGATTCCAAGATTTGAAGCAATTCTTTCTTATATACATCATGTGCACATGGATAAAATAAATAAAATTTAGTCTGTGCACGACACCATTCCTTGGAAATGAAATTCCATTTCATAAGGTGCACTACGTATCACAAATTGTTAGTTTAATAATTTTAAAATTTAAAATTTAATTTTTTACTCATGTAAAATACTTTATTTAATAAAAGTGTCAATATTTTTATTAGATGTTCGGGACACATAGGGATGGGATGACAAATTGAATCTATGTTTAACCAGTTACTTTTCACTGTGGTTGGATTACATAATTCAATTCATCAATATGTGCTTCTCATTTTCTCGGGAAGAGTGATCATTTTGGCACGTTTCATCAAATTATTTACCAGATTGCCACGCGAACAGTAAAAATTCTCGGAATGACACGTGGCATAATTCGCTACATTGTGTAGCGAATTATGTTTGCAAATAATTTGCTACACAGTGTAGCGAAATATGCTATGTCAGGCTGCACAGTCAGCAAAAATGACACGTGTCAAGATGGCAGCAAAACAAGCATAATTCGCTACAAAGTGTAGCGAATTATGCTGTGTTAGGCTAAAAAAGGACACGTGTCAAGCTGACAGCAAAACAAACATAATTCACTACACAGTGTAGCGAATTACTGTCAGTTTGACACGTGTCATTTTTGCTGACTGTGCAACTTGACACGGCATCCTTCGCTACACTGTGTAGCGAAATATTTACAAACATAATTCGCTGCACGGTTCAGCGAATTATGTCGCGTGGCATTCCGGGAATTTTTACTGTTCGCGTGGCAGTCTGATAAATAATTTGGTGAAGCGTGGCAAAATGGTCACTCTCCCCATTTCTCAACCATTCTTTTCATTTCTTTTCCATTTTCTTTGTCACTTATGGAGGACGCTTTCGGTTTTTTAAATTTTACTTTGAACATGGAATCCAAATTATTAAACCCATTTAAATTTATATTTTTGTTTTTACATAACAACCCATTTTATATATGGGGATGATTATATTTATGAATTTTTTGTTTACAAACTACACTATGTACTATCAGGAAAACACTTAGGTTACACTGTATTCTCCCAGAAATACATAGTGTAATTTGTAAACTTTATAAAATAAATTTGTAAACGTACTCTTCCCTTTAATATATTGTAACCATGAAACAAGCATTTCCACACTGTATATATCGAAATATAAGAAAAAAAAGCTCAAATATCGTTTGCCTTTACGTGCTTATCAATTGCCTTCCGTAATTTCTTAGATAGGAGAGACACAAGGTACTCATAGACCCTCAACACCCCAACATAGGAGTTGAATATACTAGAATAAGATCAAGATTATTAAAAGGGAAAAGAAGGAAATTGTTTGCAAAGTCATGACATTTGAAGCTTTTTCACTAGTAAGAAGCATCTGTATATGTTTTTTTTTTTGGAAAAGAAAACTTTATATTCCTTTTGGTTTTTATGTGTTCCACTTCTCAAATATAATAGGAATTAAAAATACATAATCATTAGCTTACAACTAAAATAAAAAGATCTCAACTTAATGTTTATTTGAATAATCCAAATTTAAAATTTGACTATTATAAAGATTTTTTTTAGTACATTATTATAAAGATTTAGATGTATTGCAATGGCCGAGAATAATGAATAATTGTCTTTCAACTATTAAATAGTTCCCTTTCAATTTTGTCATTAATAACTGGTGACTTGTTAAACACTCACTTTACAACCGTGAAATTTAAATGTGCATTTAGCATTGATGTATGTATCATTAATAAATATAGAAGTCCTCTGTTGCCACAAATTGTGAAAGCTTTGAATGAAAATAATTATAGTATTTTAAATCATAATTATTTGTTAATTTAACTATTTTTAATCATTAATTATAGATGAATATGTTGGTAATGATGATGATTAATGACAATGGTAGTGATTCAAGTAATGTGGAGACTTGCTTTTCCAAGGGAACATCTAACATTATTGATGTGAAACGGGCTTGATATCTACTTGTTTATAAATAAAGTTATTGAGTTGATTTATATAATGCTGTTTGTTTTGTAAATATACGTAGTTCTAACTTTATGATTAGCTGTTTTCTATTATATTATTTTGATACTTTGATCTATGTTTAGGTTTTAATTTCTACTTTTTAATTTTTTTATTAATTATGAAAATAAAATTCTAATTAGTTTTTTAACCCATTTTTAAAAAGTGGGTCAACCTCTTCAATTCCATTTTTTTTTGTAACAACAAATACTTAAAAGCTCATTAATATATCTTCAACAGTTCCACTTTAGGATACATCTACATCAAATTCAACCTTTACGCTTTAACACCCCTAACCCCCAATTTATTTTTATTTTTTTGATATTTTAATATATAAATACTATTAATTACTCAAATTATATTGCTTTTTCTTGAATGTAAATTATTCACATGGACTCCATTTTCAACATATTCCTTAAACTTTATGTATTTTTAGTAGTATATATAAGTATTTTCCCCACAAACCTTACTGAAATCTAATCCTCACAATTAATTTTTTTTTTTTAATCTATTTTGTCTCTCTCCTTGTTCTGAGTATATTGTCCGTGTCGAAAATTTTTGTGCAAGTAACTTTTCGAATTTTATTCTATTTCATTTCCGTGATACCTCGATCTTTTCTTTTTTTTTTTTAAATATACTTTAACCTTTTATTAGTGTATTGTTGTCTTCTTAAGTCTTAACCATGTTCGTTATGCTATACCAATTAATTATAGTCCCAGATGCAACACTTAATTAACCATATTTATACATCATAAACGGAAGAAACCTTCACCGAACACACAAAGCACAGATACTACCACCATTGAATTTCTCACTTTTTAATTTTTATATTTTGATGTGAAAAAGCGAAAGCTAAGATCAAGGAAAGAAGATCAGAGAATCATAACCAGAGATATACGCACCATTATTTAAGCCAAAGATAAGGTTTCATCTGTCTGCAATATTTTCCCTACGATTGCCTTCTGTTTTTATTTTTATTTTTTATCTTATCCTTTCTAGGTTTTTTTTTTTTGGAATTATTCCAATTACTTCATCCCTTCGTAATTAGTCCGATTTAGGACATGTATTGAGATTAAGGCTTTAAACTAATTCCAAAGACGATACTGAAGAGGATCAAGCACATACTCTCGCTCGCACCTGCTGAGTTGTCCTACGCCAACCAACCACCAACATTTGGTTTTAGTTTGTCTTCTTCTAAATGTAACTTGAGTTTTATCATACATGGGGTGTTTATGTTATTCCTAGAGGATTTTAGTAACTCCAAATATTATAATAATACATGATTTTTGGCCTCATGAAAATTACTCTAGATTGATCCTAACGGCTTTATTTACATTATTTTTAATCATATGTTAACCATCAATACTTATTTGCCAATTGCATTTTTTTTGTTAATATAAGAAAATAAGTTATATCAACAAGCTTTTAGAATGAATTATAACTATAAAGTTAAAATTAAATAAGATATTGAAAAACAATTATGGTTGTAAAATACTTTTTTTTTATAATTTTGTACTTTTTAAGTTAATCTTCAATTAGATTATAAAATGATATATATATATATATATATATATATATATATATATATATTGAACTTTCAAATTGTTAATTGATTAATTAATGATAATTATTTTAGAAACTTTCAATACCAGGTAGATAATTTGTTGCATGACAAAGTAAATTTTTATTTTATTATTTATATAATGGATTTAATACTTCTCTTGCCTCACGTGATAAAATTATCATATGCAATATTTAATAAAATATAACTTATTTGAAAAAATTGATATTACAAAAGAGAAGTCAAATGTTCAAAATAATTTTTTTTTTCTAAAAAATATCATTTTGAGTTATAAAAAATAATTCTTTTTTAATAAATTCAAAGGTATCCTCCAGCCGTAACCGAAGACTAATCCCCATCAAGCACTGTCGGACCCTTTCGGGGTGGCTCTACCAAATCTTTCTTTCCATTCCCAGGGCTCGAACTCGAGACCTCTGATTAAGGGACCCAGACTCCTTATCATCTGTGCCAAAGGAATTTGGTATAAAAAATAATTTCAATCTCATGTAATAGGTGAGATATTTTCTCAAATATAATATAAAAACATTTTTCTTAAGGATAAGAAACAAGATAGGTCATAAATACATGATTTTATTTTGATCCCCCAACAGCACAAATGATTTTATGTTGTCTGCATTTGTAGCTGTCCAAATATTTCAATACTAGCTTTTGACAAAATGAAACAAGAGAGCATATTCTAGGGAAGACATTGCACATGTTTGGTTGGATCACTGATTCACTAAAACCTCAACGAGGGAGGAGTCAGTTGCGGCCAAACTATGAATTAGGTATCAATGGACCCACCCAGTTGCGAAGCACTAGTCTTCACGTGGATATACAGCACTAGTTATAAACCCATCCAATATTATTATTACTTAGGGATGTGGTTCTAACTTCTAACTTCTAAGTAACTCACTATTCACATGAGTATTTATTTTTTGGTATATTAAATATATTAAAATTTTAAATATATTAAAATACAAAAGAATATAAACAAAAAAACTTTAACTTAATATAAAAAAAATAAAAATAAAAATCAAGTTGTAAATAAATTGTTATAATACGTTATATTGATTAGGATGATCTAACGGTTATATTTATTTCCATCTTTGTATTTAATGATTAGGGAAAAAAAAATTTAATACTTTATATTTATTTCAAAAATGTATGGTTATGATTTAAAATTTAATGCCTTCACTTTAAATAAGAATCATAACCTACAAAGAGGAAATAAATGTAACCGTTAGATCAACATAATCGAATACGAGTTAGATTGGTAGTAACATGATAGTAACACAACTTAGTTGTTACAATATCCTTACCTTATAAAAAAAAGTAATCAAGAGTCAACTAAACTTAGAACATTTTGGGTCCTCAACAAAATTACAGAATTCAAAAATAGACACAGATAATTAAAATCATAAACTTCTGAAATTCAAAAAGACCCACATTAATCTCTCAAAAGGACAAACATGAGTATATTTTGGAATTTAAAGGGATCACGAGTTAACTTTTTTTTAAGAGATTAAATTGAGTCCTACAATTTTTATTGATGACCCAAAATATATTTTATTCCTCTTTCCCAAAAAATTTATGTGTGCACTTGCACTTACACATGTCCGCCACTATGTACATTATACGTAGAAAACATTAGCTGATATATTTTAATATTATAATTATGTATTTCTCGAAATATATAGTTTGTAATATCATTTTGAATGTCGTACCGAATACTCAATGCGATGGTAGTATAGAAGATTTGTTCCTAGCTTTGAGCCGGATAAAATTATAAGAGTGAGCAAGTTTTTTCTTTCGGGACTCTTTGAATAAAATTTCAATTGAATCTATCGTATGGTTTTTTTAAATCGATTTTGATGGACATGAATCTCCTCCTCCTTTTTATTTTATGCATTGTATGAACAAACTCTTGAGCAATATTAATATTATCTTGAATATGCTGTTTTTTTTTTTTTTTTTGATATAAGTGGAGGGCCTAGCCCAGCAAAACTACGAAGACAACTGATGTATCCTGAATATGTTGCTTTGGGATGAAACTCATCTGGTTACGCGATACAGGATCACCTAAGTAGGGTTTAATGTTGTTGACAATCACTCTACTAAGACCGTTGTATAGGAAGTTGCAGAGTGGAATAGATCTAAGTTGTTTCATTGTTTGAGGCAGTGGCGGACCCAAAAAATTAATGAAGGGTGGGCATTTAATATATAAGTTCAAGTACATATAGATCTGGGTCTGGTTAACGTGAATAATATCGGCTAGCTGGGTCTGATACACTAAAATCTGGACGGATTGTCTTGCTGGACCGACAATGGAGAAAGAAGAAATTGTTTCAACTTCCAATAACGGAAATTGAGGAGGTTTAGGAGATGAATAGTATAGATGCAAATATGGGTATGTGTGCAAGGTTTGGATAATGAAGGTGGTGGAGAAAAAAAAAACTAGAGTTATTATCAATGTTACTACCGATCAATTTCACCGTTAGGTCGATTATAACAATTATATTTATTTCTTTCTTTGTATAGTTATGATCTCATATTTAATGTAAAAACATTAAATATGAAAAATCGTAATCATAGATGAAAATAAATATAAAGTATTAAATATAGGGAATAGTAACCATACAAAGATGAAAATAAATATAACCGTTGGATCAACATAATCGATCTAACGGTGAAATTGATTGATAGTAATATTGGTAGTAACCCTAATTGATTGTTACAATATCCTACCCCTAAATTAATTTGGGAAAATTTGAATTTTAAGAGAAAAATATTTTTATATTTTTGCATCATAATTTAAGGGTGGGCACTTACCCCCTTCTATTAAACCTAGATCCGCCGTGTTTGAGGTCTATCCACTTTAACACACTGTGTACCTAAAACTCTAATCCGAGACAATTGGTCAAATTAAAATAATATCCATTGATACACTAAAATCAAACTCTTGCTAATCAGAATACAACAACTGAAAGCCTTTCATTATAGCACATCATATGTAAATATTTGTGTGCAACTTATAGGTGGTGGAGTGAGTCGCATCAATTCCATCCGTTACATATTATGCGTAGGACACATGTCACTTAGGCCTTTCTGTTGTTGGTAGTGCGTTTGGTATGTTTTATAAATCCCTTGTGTATTTTAAATCACTTAATTTGTGAATTTAGATAGATGGATATAATCATTGTCCAAAGTTTATCTATGAATAGGTTGTTATTTGCAAACCCATAACCTATAATTTAGACAATTTCTCCAAAAGGTATGAAAAGTGAATGTAGAACTTTTGCACAACAGATTGACCTTCAAAACTTAAGGTTCTCTTACAAAACATTTACTCCACACTAGTCTGTCAAAGTGAAAGAGTTGCTTCCTAACATGGTATACATGGATGCAGTAGAGGATTGCTGCTAATGTGACCGCCACAATTGATAATAAAGTCAACTTCCAAAAGTCCTGAAACAGACATTCAGATAACAGGAAACAGGATCAGCACAACTGTGATTTTTGTGAATCATTAGATTCAATGCAATAGCCAAGTTTTGGCAGTAGATGAAGATAATAAACTATAAAGGTGTTACAAAGAAATAAGTTGTAGACCAATGTTAGTAGTATTGTGGATAATTTTTACACTGTTGTTGAATGAGATAAAGTTTGTTTTTTGCAGGTGAGAACTGATAAAATGTGCTACTACATTGAATGAATTTTTAACCAAAAGCTTTTAAGATGTAATTAAAAGGATACAACGAAATATATTAAAAGGATAAGTGATACCACTTTGACTAATATGCAGCGATTAGGAGAGCCCAAAATATACACAATAAGTGAATTCGACACCACATCTTCCTAAAAATTCAAAACTTCAATTTTATCAATCCTTTCACTTATATATTCCATGCTTAGCTCATTTCTTCCTGATGCGAGACTTTATTACTTACACTTAAATTCACAACAATGAACCCCCAATTCTCTTAACTCAATTCACCAAGAAAAAGAGAGACAGAAACAAAAAATATATTACTGTCCCCATTTATATGCAAGTAAGCGGCAAGAGTAAAGAAATTCTACATATTTGAGTTGGACATGAGTTGTTATAGTTTTAAAACTCACCCGTGGATCAGAAATTATGATTCCCATAACATAGGCTGATAAATCCATCAAAGATTGGATTGAATTCTGAACACCTCCAACAATCAAACGATCAGATTCAGGAACAAGATCCTATTTAAGAAAAATGGATTAAAAAAAAAAATCAGGCCAAGATGATTATGAAGAAAGATTTATATAACTCCTGTGATTCATCATAGACATTAAGAGCTAGATTTTCCATTTGTTATAGGAAACAATTTAAACAATTTCAGACAATAAGGGTCATTTCTTACCTGCATTTGATGAAGTACAGACAAATCAAACATCCACAATCCAAGCCGAGATATAGCCACACTTCCCATCAGAATATATGATGATAGAAGGCCATTTTGGATCCATATTGCAGCTACACATGGTATGAGGCAAGTCCACTGCATGCAAAACATACATAACATTAAGAATTACACATTAAGATGAATAGGGATCACCCATTAAGAAGAACAACCTGTAAGCTAAGTATTATCAGTAACAAGAGTCTTCTGAATACTTCTTCACAAAGAAAGAAATTGAATATTTGACTATCATTGGGAATATGTCATTTATACATAACATTTCAAAGCCAATAGTATGTTTATACCTGAGACCAGATAGACCAAAGTCCAGCTCTAATAGTTGATATATGAGACTGTAGCACTGGATATAAAACTGTTGCACCTATTCCAATTACAGCACTGATTCCTCTTGCTATTCCAATAATATATGCAGGTATTCCTTCCCATTCTAAGGTGGCTGTCATCAAAGTTCCAAAGCTGAGCCAAGTAATTGGAATTTCATCAGGCCCAACTAACAGCAAATAAATACAAGACATGTTTAGAACAAGATTTTCTATAACTTTGTGTAAAGAACCAATTATTCAACTCAAAAGCTTAAGCTAATGAGTGAGGGCTTTTTAATGGTTTTATATATCTCAACACTTTGTCCAATGGCTAGAGTATAATGATGGGAACAAGGATGGATCCGTGTTGATGCTGAAGCCGACGCATTGAAGTCGGAAGATTTGTTGGGCCTCCTTCAAAGCTAAGCCCAAGCCCATTTGAGGGGTTTTCCTAAAATACCCCTAATCCTATTTTCCACCCCTTATAAATACTCATTGTTGGGGTGGAGGCTAATATACATGAGAAGATTGAGTTGAGAAAAATTTGAGAGAAAATATTTGATTGTTTGAGCAAAAGCTTCATGCTTTGCATTTGAGAGATCTCTAGGGAGAGTTTGAGAGAAACATCTCTAGGGTAGTTTGATTATCACCATTGTTGGAGAGGTTGTGTTAACCACCACATTGGTGTATTTGATTATTGTAACCATTATTCTCATAGTGGATTTTTGATCTGGACTAGGTCCCGTGGTTTTTACTTCTTTATTGGAGAAGGTTTTCCACGTTAAATCTGGTTGTGTTCTTCTTCTCTCTCTCCTATCTATTTTTGATTTTTCCGCTGCTCAGTCCGACCTGATGATATACAGACCGTGGTACTGCCGAGATCCGAGCTCCGGATCTGGTTGATTGACTTCCGCACAAAAGGCTTCCTAGCCGAGTTTGAGGGAACCGAGTTCCCAACATATAACAGAGAGATGTTGCTAAAAATGGCAAATTCCAATGCAAAAGGCTCCCTTACCCGTAACCTTCCGGTCACAAGGAGCAACCTTACCGCCACTTCAAGGCTCACCCTCACAAACATTGCTACTTCAGATTTTTTTTGTTATAAATAAAACAGCGATTTCACAAAACTTGGATGCACAACTGCAACAAATTGCCAGGTTTCTGAATCTGAATTTGTTTTAAAAGAAAGGATCAGATGGTCTTAGATCGTTGTGTAGCTAGTACAATTCCTTGTGATCTATCTCATAGAATAGTACTGAACAAGCTTCTACAGAGGTAAAAATGAAAATTTCAAGAAAAATCTTTGATGGATATACCTGAGAACAGTGAAAAATAGCAAAGCCAGAGCTATTCCAGGAAGGACAACTTCTTGCTGTAAATAAACTCTCCATGCAGCAATATAAGGGATATCTGAAATCCATGCAGATAAACTTTTTCTGCTTTTTCTATCTGCCAATTCTGAGTTACCACCAGTACCAGAAAGCACGCTTTCTCCCACCAAAGTTGGATTATTCCTTTCCAAATCACTTTGTGAAAGTCTTGCCATTCTCCTTTGGTCACTTTGGCCCAAAGCTGGAATCCCATTTAACACAGATGTAAAAAGCCAATACTCCACCCAAACAGAAACAGTAGTCCATAGTGCTAATGTTATAGCAGATGCTTTTAGTGATACAAAACTTATTATGAACCCAGTTATAACAGGAGCAAGAAGCTTGCAGGTTAGATCAATGCCTCTTGTAACTGAATTCATCTTTGTCAGCAATTCTGGGGGTTGACCTTCAGATATAACTAACAACCTGAACAATGGAAACTACAATAAAAGCATATTTTGCACACTTTATTTCTTCTATAATTTCATTTTACATATTCAGTTTCCTTTAAGAAGTGATGCTATGAAATATCAGCAAAGTCACTACATTCTGATGAGAGGACAATTAGAAGTATCAATCTTGTTGTGAAATGCCATTTTTCCTCCATAGTCCACAATTAAACAATTAGAAAACAAAGCAAAACTTGTAAACAGAAACAATTAATATTTATCCGACTTGTAAAGACAACATGATTGTGAGACTAAATTCTCAGCATCAATACTTGATTCAAGCAATAGATTATTCACTATCAAATATAAACCTTTTCTCATTAAAGCCTCAAGAATATTACCATTCTCTTTCAATCAAGATGGTACCAGCAAGAGTTGAAAGTACACCAATGCCACCACATACATTGATTATAAAAACCATCAATATGAAAGCTGAGAAATTAGTAAACTTCAAAGATGAGTAGACAAGTAAGGCAACTACAGTGGCCCCAGCAATAACAAAAGAGAGCTTTTGTGTCACCAACCACAATTGCAAAATCTGCCAACAAAACATGAAGACATAGTTACTTCTTTAAAGGCACCTTCGTAATCAAAGAATTAGGAAGCAAATTGAAATAACTCAGACACTTGGGTCAGATGTAACTATATACACAAAGGAAATTTCTGATTTCATTCTCTATATATGAGGAACTTTTTATTTTAGTTAAGATATATCAAAGATTTATACTTAACAGTACACAAAGGGCCGACCCAGTTCAAATACCCACTTCGTGAGTGTCTGGGGAAGGGAATACTCTAGGCAGTTTTTCCCCTGCTTTTTGCAGAGAGACTGATTCGAACCCACGACGGCAAGCAAGCTTATAGCTGAGCCAAGCCGGCCCTTCAAGTGAAAGTACACAAGTGAAAGATAATTGAAGATATTTATGTATTCTCCTATAATCTTTTACATAATTTACCTTGTGTTGTTCCCATGTAAAAGTTAACTTGATAACTAATAAAGGTTAGCATAGCTTAACAGGTGATAAAATTGAAGTGTTGGTCTTTGCATAAAACAAAGCAGAAGTAACAGTATTGGGCTCACCTTCACATAAGACAACTTATCAACCCATTTTCCAATTAAGGGACCAAACACTGCAGTAGAGGCTGATTCAACTGCACCATATATTGCTGCATAGAGCAACGAGTCCGGCCAAATATTGATCATATATAAACCAACAGAAAATTCCCACATTCTGCAAACAGAGACCCTCAATGAATTCAACTACAATAAAACAAACCAAAGCAGAAAAATTGTGATCATAACCACCTTTTGTTACATCTCAACATGGTAATACTAATAGATATTTTTATTTGATACATTTGGATGGATCATAATAACACATATTATAGGTATTTCATATCCCACTCATAAATTTCTGATTTCATTGGACATGCAATCATTTGAATTCAACCCTTTTGGTAATAATGTATAACCCATTATCCTATTTAAAGAGATATAATGTAACACAAAATTAAACTGAAAAAAGACAGAATTTTACTCATAAAAGGAGATTTTTGAAAATAAAATAATATTGTGACAATTAAATCAAAGAAACACAGGAACCAATAGTGATATAACAATATAATGAGGGTGAGAAAAGAAAAAAGAACCTGGCACCCCATCTAGCTAAGAAGTGACCAATATATAAACAATTGATTAGAGAAGATGGGTTTTCTTGTTGTTGAACGAACCGAGGCTCCCTCAATATGATGTTTTCTTCCATATCAGATTCTTCCCTTCCCTCCTTTTCTTCACAATGGTTACTCTAAACCAAGCAACATGCAATTTCTTTAATTCATGTGTCAATATGATGAAGAGTTCATTGATACAAATAAATAAATAAATAATAACTGACCATGGCTCTTTCCTTATAGATCAGGGCAATTTTTTCAAATATATAAATCTGTGAGTTCACTTACTACTAAATGAGAAGTTACACTCCAACCTAGGCCATTGGTTTATTTTACTATATCTTAGTTGTGAATTCATCAGGACTTAGCCATTGACTTGATGGACCAAATGCCGAGTAATGCAACTGATGAAGTACAACATAAACAT